>JANHZT010000706.1:381238-394985 GCA_032468215.1 Stegonotus admiraltiensis
CCAAGCTGTCTTAGGAATTCTGGGAGTTGAAGTCCACAGGGTGTGAAAGAGCCAAGTTTGTCTACCAGTGGTATAGGGTCTCCTGCTTGTGCAGGGGGTTGGACTAGGAAACTTTGGAGATCCCTTCCAACTTTGTTACTCTATTATTCTGTAAGTAGTTTGGGAAGCAAAGAACTACGAAGATAGTGGCAAGCAGGAGTCAAACTTAATGTGAAAACATCTTTACTTTTGTTCTGAAGTCAGTGGGGATTCTTTCCAAGTAAAGAGTGCACAAGAATGAAATCGTGAAATAGATTTGAGAGGTGGTTTTTTTTTTAATAATGACACTTTCTCTGTGAGGCCGATATTAGAGACAGGAGTAAGAAAACCGCAAACTTCTAAAATGCCTCAAGTAAACATGCCCATGCAGACAATAGAGCCATTAGAGTCTGTTGTAAAGAGAGACCCTTCTATGAGTCCCTCTTTAATATTTTAACTGTGATGATCAAAAAGGTCACCTCTCTTCTTCAAACCACTGAACATCTGCCAATGGCAAGATCACAAGAAGGCCCCAGAGGCTGTGGGAAGCCGCTGAGCAGATTCCTGTGGGAAGAGATGAATTCAGAGCTGATCTCCGATCCCAGGATGTTAAAAGCTAAAGCTGAAGTTGAACAAACTAGAAAGCAGCGACGTTGGCTGGCGCTAGACCAACATGGTGCATTCTGCCACTGGCAGACCACAGTCAGATGGACATCACAAGCTGGATGAATAGAAGTCTCCAGGGTAGTTCCACAGAGGGGTATATTACAGTAATCCAGTCCAGAATTGGCCAGATCATGAATGGCTAAGACCTGGACTTATTTCTTCAAGAAAAGACCATTTCGCTATGCCCAGTTGTTACCTCCCATTGCCAGTTGGATTAAGAAATGTTATCACTGTCTTAATAAAGCTCGAAGACTTTGTACAGGTGTACGTGGGCCATCTATTTATCTCTCTGAACAAGCAAGAAGTTGCTGAGAGGTGTCTAATGAACTCAGAGGAGGTGATGAATAATTCATATATATACATCCACTTAACAAGCAAATTCGCTAATAAGCCAACCACCTGTTGCTTGCCCGTGCAGAAAAAGAAAACACCTGGTTCTGTTCCTGGTTTGATAAGCCAATATGTTTAATCTCCAGATCCTCTCCCTGCATTTTGCCTCAGATAACTGAAGTAGAGACTCGGAGACCCTCTGCTCCAGCCACACTCGTAATAGTGACAGAGCTTTGATGTCCCCTCATTCAACAGAATGTTGTTTAGTTCAAAGCCAAGAACAGAGGCGCTTCTTTGCTTTTAAATTATTAGCTCCCTAAGTCTTCTGTAATAATAGAGTTTGACTGAAGTGAGCAGTTTATTAACTCCATAAAGATGATATTATTAGAATGGAGAAAGGCAGCTAAAAGTTTTGCCTTGCAGTTCAGCAGCAGGGGTTTTTTCAATACTTTGATCTCAATCGATGCTAAATGTCTTTGTGTGAGAGAAAGAAAGAGAGCAGGCACCAAGCTGAAATTACTTTTGGCATAAATGCGGCATCAATTATTTAACTCTTCTTACAAATTAAAGTCTTCAACCAGTCCTCTAATTCTGGTTTTGGTTTCCTTCCCCACCTGCTTTTAGGAGACTGCAAAATAGAAGACATCATGGGTCAAGGGGCTAATCACATCCAAGGTTGACCTTCTCCAGTTCTTGGCCAAGGACAGCAGGCTCTGGTTTTAGGTATGCTTCGGGGATGGGTGAATATTAGTAGACCTCTCCATACAGTGACAACGAAACCTGCCAATGAAATGACTCCACATTGCTACTGTTTTATTTCCTGGGAATTCTTTTAATCTTCTTCGCAGTCATCTTCACTGCCACTAAGATGGACATGCTAAAAGCATGACATGAGTTGAGCATCATTCCCTCCAGATGACCAATGATGGAGCACAGCCGATACATCATCGCCATCTATGTTGTGTCTCTATGTGCTGTCTGCAGCTGGAGCAATTCCTGAAAAAAGGAAGTACCAAGCCATTCCTTGGCTTAATATAAAAGCCAAACAATAGCTTGATATCTCCACTGGAGGAAATCCAGGGGTAGCTGGCAAGTGGGACAAATCTTCTCATGGCAAGGATGGTTGGCTAGTTTCCTGCGTGTTTCAGAAAATGGGTCACCCAAAGGGCACTAAGGTTTTTTTTCCTCCTTTGGCCCAGCCAGAACTTTTGAGAAAAGGAGGTTATTATGTCTAAGTGCCAAGCTACATTTTAAAAAAAATAAGGCAATACAATAAACCATGGTAACACAGATAGAAGTTCCTTCAAGCCACAAGGCCTGATTGATCTTCGCAAGTTCCTCCAAGCCACAAGGTCCAGTTGATCTCCAAGTCTCAAAGCCTTGTTGATCTTTGTTTAAAGTAGAACTGAGTCTCCTTTCCATCAACCTGTAAATCTGACCAAAGAAAAGCTGTGGTTTACAGTGAATTCCTTCTTTTATAATTTTATTAAAAGTTCGGAAATTGCCTTGAAATCTGTAAAGCTAGTCAATCATTTCCCCATTGTTTTCATCTCCAAATCTGTATCAGGATTGCGCAGCATTTGGTGGGGGAGGCTTAAGGCACATTCATATCCACAAGTAATGCTTCTGAGCACACACATCAACTATCTCTGTCCTGTTTCTGGACATATTTCTTTACTCTCAACTCTCAAATAATAAGTTTGCTTTTGTAAATGATCCTGCTAAGGATATTACTTTTTCATGCATGGGCAGTGAGTTGAGCACAAGGGTAGTGGAAGCTTCCATGGCAGCCAAAGGTTTTTCTGCCAGCAGTCCTGCACTTCTGATCTAGGAATTAGGTAAGAGTATGCTGGTTGCTGCCTGCTTTTGCATCTGTTGCTTTAACAGTGAGTTACTTTTCATAAAACTGTTTGCAAGAATTTTGACTGGCAGGATCCAGGAAGAGAGCCTTCTCTGCCATTGCCCCCCTCCCTTTAAAATATATTACCCCAAAAGTGAGCCAGGCCCTCACTCTTCTGCCCATCTGGAAGAGTATGAAGACCTGGCTCTGCCATGTGGCACAGGGTGGGAGTAGAACTAAGGATGCTTTGCAACAATGGGGTGGTTGGTGGCTTGAGATTGCTCCTTCCATCTCTTTTAACTTTTTAATATCCTCATTTTAACCTTGTGTAGTCTTTCTTGGAAGTTTTACGGGTAATCCTATGCATCTTCCACTATGTTCATATGGTGATGGTGATGGTCCAATAGAAACTCTAGTTGGGAAGTTCTTCAAGATGGGATATTTAAGGGTCTGTCTAGACTAGAAAGTACAACTTCTATTTAAGGCTACTACTCTCAGACAACACCTCGAAAATGACTCTAAGACAGGGGTGTCAAACTGGCTGCCTGTGGGCCAGATGTGTCACGTGCAGGCCACACCCACCCCAGTTCCATGAAGGGAAAAATCATTGTGATACATCACGTGACGGCAACATCAGGCCGTGAGTTTGACACCCATGAGCTAAGACCACTCCCACCAACCCTGAGAGAGTGAGCCACTTGAATATAAACTGACAGCAGACCACACTTCTTAGTAGCACTGATGATGTTACCTCATTTGGATAATGAAACGTCTGCAAGAAAACAAGCAAGCTCAGAGAGCACCAAGGACCCCCAAGAATCTCTCAGTTCTGGCCTACCATTTTACGATAACTAGAACATCTTATAACAGTATTTTATTTGGATTTATTTTAGTAACTATGTTCTTCATTATTCTTAGACTCCATTACACTTATTGTTTTCTACGCATAATACAGTACATATATATGGATGTAGTACTTCTTTTGGTCAGTGTTTTATTTGTATGTGTCTTTGGGGCTGTAATGAATTTGAATTGAATTAACCTGGTTTCAATTCTGTTTTCATCTCTGGGTTGTTTTTTTTAAAGAAAAACCCTCGCTTTTTATACTACTGTATATTCTATTATAAACCACCCAGAGTCACTTAGATGAGATGGGTGGGGTAGAAATTACATAAATAACTAAATAACATTCCATATCCCTGCCCCAGAACATTGCCTTATCAGAATAGCTTGGGGGGTTTCAACTGCTGTACTGAACGCCTTCTGCCAAGATTGGTGTCCCAAAACAACTTTTGGCTTATGAAGACCAAGAGAACATACTTGTAAATGTAGCCAGTCTGCTTTCCAGCACAGATGGAGACATTCGTTTTTAGGGTAGGTTTTCTAAGGCTTAGCAGTAGCGGCATCCGTTCAACTCATAGACGTGTTAGGATGAGACAGAGCTGCTCTTCCTCCTAAGTTAAAAGGCGAAAGGGATGTTGCAAAGGATGGAGTGGTGGATTTTAGAATTAAAATAAAGGAACATTATGGATGACCCCAGGTTGACCTTCATCAGCTGCTGGATACAAAACAGACAGATAAGTTGCAGACTTTGTCCAAATTCTTTTTCCCTTTGAAAACAGCATGTCTTATCAACCAGAGGTAGGCAGTAAAAGTTTAAAAAGTGAAAGGCAGTACAACCTCCCCCGAAAAGAGTCATTGTACTCACAAGAATAGATAAAACGATTACCGGATCGTATTTCCCTTAATAACAATGGTGCACACCTTCTGGGCATTAGTATATATTCTATTCTATTCTATTCTATTCTATTCTATTCTATTCTATTCTATTCTATTCTATTCTATTCTATACTATTCTAATTCTATTTTAATGTTATAATAATATTATAGTATAATAGTATATAGGCAATAGTATGGTATAGATTCTCCTGCTTGAGCCGGGGGCTGGGCTAGAAGACCTTCAAGGTCCCTTCCAGCACTAGTCTAGTCTAGTCTAGTCTAGTCTAATTTAGTCTAGTCTAATTTAGTCTAGTCTAGTCTAGTCTAGTCTAGTCTAGTCTAGTCTAGTCTAGTAACCTTTCAGGTGTGTTTTTAACTGTGCTTACCAATGAGATTGTATTCACCAATGATGTCGTGATTGTCTGAATGTAACTCTTTAAAACCCAGTGTCTAAGGTAAGCCTGCACCAGTGGTGGGTTGTCCCCGGTTCACACTGGTTCAATAGAACTGGTAATAAAACCAGCGGAAGGCTCCGCCCACCGACCCTGATGTCATAAAAATGCACATGCACAGAAGAGCACAAGCGAAGCGAGCGCGTGTGTGTGGCCCCATTGCGAACTGGTAGTAAAGGTAAGTAGAACCCACCCCTGGCCTGCACCCTTGCTTTGGAAACGAATTTCCAAATGCCCTTCTTCTAGACAGAATGAAACTATTTGTTCTGTACAGTAGCACAGGGATTTCCCCCTCTGTGTCTTTAATTGGTGCTGCATTGCAGACATAACAAAGCCAGGATTCCTGAGCCAACAGCTTCTCCTAATATTATTATGCCTGTGCACCCTACTTCTGAGAAGGGAAGAGTTTCAGGAATGCTGGTGTTCATCAAACTCAGGTCTGTTGGCAGGGCGATCTTTGGAAATTGATAATGTTTCTGCAATAGGCTTACAGGTAGTCCTCGACACACAACAGTTCTTTAAGCGACCATTCAAAGTTACAACGGCACTGAAAAAAGTGACTTATGGTCATTTTTCACACTTACACCTGTTGCAGCAAACCATATGATCAAAATGGTCATATGATCAAAATTCAAACGGTTGGCAACTGACTCCTATTTATGATGGTTGCAGTGTCCGCGGGTCATGTAATCATCTGTTGCAACCTTCTGACAAGCAACGTCAGAGGGGAAGCCAGGTTTGCTTAACAACCATGTCACTAACTTAAGAACCGGAGTGATTTACTTAACGGCAGTAGCAAGAAAGGTTGTAAAATGCGGCAAAACTCACTTAGAAACTGTCTCACGTAGTGACATAAATTTTGGGCTCAGTTGTGGTCATAAGTCAAGGACTACTTGTATTGGCCCAGAGAGAAAACCTGATATAAAATGAGGGATGTGCCACATTAATACTGTTATCCAGTCCTGGTCCTCTTTAGATTTCTTCGGGGACATCTAATTTCACTAGGTTCCGCTTTGCAGTAAGCCAATTCAGCTCTTACCTGTTTCTCCTCCGTTTCAATGAATGAGACAAAGAACAAATTCCCCTTAAGGGTTCGTTGACATATTGCAACGCACTTTGGGGAAGAAACCCCTGACTTTGTTGGATAAGTTTGTCAAATTCGAAGGGCTCCTGTGATTTATTATTAAGATGGCAACCCTTAGAAGACTTGGCTGATCTTGAAAAACAAAGTCAGAGCTGGTTAATATTTAGAACGGAATGCTACAGCTGAAATGAAAAATATTACTGTGATGGAGGATGCCATGTCTTTGAGAGATGCTACAGCCTACAAGTCAGTTAACCAAACTGAACTATGGACAGGTTTACATTTTGCCTATGTCACTCCTCCAGAAGATGAGCCCTGGTGCCACTATCAGGTGGAGGTTTTGATTTTAACTTCAGTATTACCATTTGTCCTTCCTCTGCAGACCCCAAATCAGCGATATCACATGCAGGTAATTTTGGAACCTGGATTTAATAACCTTACGGTGATATGGGCAGAATGCTCCAGTTTATAATTTGTCTGTAAAAGCGTGATAAATCGGAGTTTTGAGCTTCGTACCTCTGCCCTAAAATCCTGCCTTCAAAGCATCATAATTATTTGATCGTGATTTACTGTAGATATAAACAAGCTTGACTATTGCCTGTTGGTTCAAAGCATAATGATATAAAAGAAATGAAGTCATATCCTATTTGATGAAAGCTTTTCAGGCCTACTTTGAAATCTTTGGCAAGCTGTTTGAGAAACAGTTAACAATCTACATGCTTTGCATAGAGAAATGTTTCAGAGTCAATTCCACATTAAAATGTCACTGCTAAAAAAGAAAAATCCGTTTCCAGCATTGGGAAGCAAATGGGAGTCAGAGTAGACAATCCTGAGCTGGATGAAATAATTATCTGATATAAATCAGTTCTGTATTTCCACTTCTGTAGAGTTCAAAATTCATCCTATTATCTGAAAACGTCCCCTGTTGTTTTTCAACCCAGGTGGATAAATTTTGTCAATCAGGGAGCACATTTTCTATAAAATGCTTTTGGTATTAAAACCTGCAGAAGAAAGATTGATGATGTGATGTGATAAAGTCATGCAAATAGGCAAAGCCTGGAATTTACCAATTTCTGTTAAGAGATTGGTAAATTGCTTCGTAGTTTATTAGTGACAGTTTTAAGGGACATTTGTTGTTTCTTCCCCAAAGAAAACTTTTTCCCATAGTTGTTTTCTTCCTATATCCACCTTTACCATTGAGTTGAAAGTGTGATTTGGGTTTGAAAAAAATCCCACAAACTACAGATTGTGGGAAGCTACAGATTGTGGGGTTGGTGGTGTTCTCTGAGCTTAGTTGTTGTCTTGTGGACCCATCTGAGGCCATCTTGTATCTTATCTTATCTTATCTTATCTTATCTTATCTTATCTTATCATCTTATCTTATTTGTCAAGTTTGTATAAGAAAACAGATATAAGTATAAACATGATTATGAATACAGGAAATGGATACAAATAAATGGGGACAGTGGGACAGGGACAGAAGGCATGTTGGTGCACTTATGCACGCCCCTTACAGACCTCTTAGGAATGGGGTGAGGTCAACAGTAGACTGTCTAAGGTTAAAGTTATGGGGGTTTGGGGATGAAATCATAGAGTCAGGTAGTGCATTCCAGGCATTGACCACTCTGTTGCTGAAGTCGTATTTTCTGCAATTGAGTTTGGAGCGGTTTACCTTAAGTTTGTATCTATTGTGCGCTCGTGTATTATTGCGGTTGAAGCTGAAGTAGTCATTGATAGGTAGGACATTGTAGCAGATAATTTTGTGTACTACGCTTAGGTCAGACTAAAGGCGGCATAGTTCTAAGTTGTATAAGCCCAAAATTTCAAGCCTGGTGGTATAAGGTATTTTGCTGTGAGCAGAGGAGTAGAGGACTCTTCTCATGAAAGAACTCTTTTTGAAGATAGGTATAACCGTGGCTAGTGACCATAGGTTGGGCAAGGAGCTGGTCCTGAAAGATTTTTCATAGATTATGATTAGAGGTTCTGTTATGGCAGTGGAAAACGTTTTTAAGAAGTAGGCACATAATCCATCAGTCCAATAGATAGAGATGGTTTTAGGCTGCGTTGTGCCTTTTCAATGTTATCTTCTGTAAAATCGATATGTAATAGATTGTTGCAATTAGTTGTGGTACAACTAGGAAATGTGGGGCATGAGCCATTGCTATTTACAAAGACTGAACCGAAGAACATGTTAGAGGTTGGCTTTAACGGCTTCATCATTACAGTCTTTACCATTAGGTCCTTTTAGGGGTGGGATGGATCTTGAGTCTTTAAGTTTGTTATTTATAAAATTATAGAAGGTGTGGGTGGATTTCGTGCGTAGAAGATTTTCCTCTTGTTTGCTGTGGTAATTGGTGCATTCTGTCTTTATCTGATGTCATAAGGTTTTGTAGCAGCTTTTAAAGTTAGCTACCTAACCAGATTTGTTTTTTCACCAGAGATTTTTTTTGGGGGGATTGAAGCTTCCTTATTGTTATGGGTAATTTTTTTTCCTGGTTTTGGTGGTTATTAGTGGTATGCATAGTTTAATGACTCTGTTTGTTTGTTTGTTTGTTTGTTTGTTTGTTTATTTAGTGTTCTCTGAGCTTGGTTGTTGTCTTGTGGACCCATCTAAGGCCATCTCATATCGAAACAATTCTGGGTGGCTTGTTTGTGGATAGGTATGGAGGAGTGAGAAACCTCCATATTAAAACCCTCTGTGTCTGGAGTTCTTAATTTTTTTCTGCCATAGAGTCTGGTGAAAGTATGGTGAAATAGGTGCATAAAATAAAATAGTGAAAATAACTCCCTCCCCCATCCAAGTTCACAGATTCCCAGAAATCAATCCATAGGTACCCAGTGAAGAACCCCACTCTACCTTCTTGTGGCAATTTCCTGACAGAGAACAGCAACATCAAAAGTAAGGAATAAGGCAATACAAAAATTCTTCTCACTGCAGACAAATTCATTTTTATTTGCAACATTAAAAGCCCACATAAAGGAAATATGTTTCTTAGGAAATAAATCGTTGTACTAGAAAATTTGTTTATCAGGAAAACAATCCATTGAAGGCATCCTTTTCTGAAAAAGGTACATTCGTGCACACTAAAACATACCAATATTGCATATTATATATTTAGCATTTACATTCGCCATACAGCATAGGATGTCTAATCCAGGTGCACGGAGGCTGTGAAGATCTGGAATCAACAGGCTTCAACTGAACACTGACAAGATTGAGTGGCTTTGCGTTTTGGAGCCCAACAGTTCTAGGATTGTATCATCTTTGGTGCTGGATGGGGTTGCACTGACCCAAACGGACCCTGTGCACAATCTGAGGGTCCTCTTAGACTTACAACTCCTGTTTGAATAGGTGGCCAAATCAAATCTTTATTACAGTCAAAAACCAGCATAAGAAGGCTGGGGTGCAGTCAATTAAAAAGCATAGAAAATACATTGTCTAAAAAATTATTGTTATAAAAAACTAAGAGATATAAAACAGGAGAGAAAGAGATATATAAAACAGAAGTCTAAAAGAAATCTAAAAGGAGGGGTAGGAGCATTAGATGAGCATAGGGGAACATCAATGCTAGTACAGGTAGTCCTTGACTTATAAGAGTTTGTTTAGTGACTGCTCAATGTTACAACGAGGTTACAATGTTACAATCACCATTGCAGCATCCCCATGGTCACCTCATCCAAATTCAGCCGCTTGGCAACTGACTCATATTTATGACCATTGCAGTGTCCCGGGATAATATGTTCACCATTTGCAACCTTCTGACAAGCAAAGTCAATGGGGAAGCCAGATTCACTTAACAACGGTGTTACTAATTTAACAACTGCAGTGATTCTCTTAACAAATGTGGCAAGAAAAGTCATAAAATGGGGCAAAACTCACTTAACACATTTCTCACTTAGCAATATCAATTTTGAGCTCAGTTGCTGTCATAAGTCGAGGACTACCTGTATGTGGTAGACTGTCTATCAAATTACAGAGCACTCCAGTATGATGAACTAGATGCTCATTAAGACTAGCCTGGGGCACAAGTCATCATCATCATCTGATGGATTTTAAGTGCTGCAGCGCAGACCTGGCAACAGTATACGTTGTAGCAGGTTTGGTCTCTGAAAACACCCAAGAGGTATAGATTTGTTATGGGTGTTTATGCAATAATGGTGATTTGAGGCTAGTACAAAGGTCTTAGTAAAACTGGCACTGGAGAAACATGTGCTCCGTTGTTTCTGTATGTTCAGAATCACCACTCATGCCCTAGTCAACTCCCGGTTGGACTATTTTAAGGTGTTCTGTATGGGGCTGCCCTTGAAGAATGTCCAGAAATTTCAGCTGGTGCAGCATTGTGGGCAGCTATGCGTATTTTTAGTGCAGTAATACATCATGAAGGACCCAGCACATGATTCATGGCAATTTACCAATATTGTGAACACTAGATAAGAGGCCTCTTAGATTTTTCCTTTTTTAAAAATATGGAAATAAAGCAGTGGTGGATTGCCCCCAGTTCGGACTGGTTCAGAAGAACCGGTAGTAAAACTGGCAGGAGGCCCCACCCACCACCCCGGATGCCGTCATCAGTAATCTGTGCATGCACAGAAGCTTCCCATTGCGAACCAGTAGTAAAGGTAAGTAAAACCCACCCCTGAAATAAAGATATTTGTTTGATTATAAGGTTTCTCCCAACTGGTTTTGACCTAGGGCCATGATGGCAGAGCCCTCTCTGTGGGCATGCGTGCCATTGCCAGCTGCTGTTCCGGTTTCCGCCATGCGCATGAGCACCAGCCAGCTGATCTTTGGGTTTCCAGTGCTCCGGCGGACACACATTCCAGTTTGGGCACTTGGTGCCAAAAAGGTTCACCATCACTGACCTAGGGGGTTGCTATTATTTTTATTTTATTTTACTATTTTGTGGCATATTTTGGTATTAGGTCTTATCTATCATCTACTTGAAATTCTAAGATAGAGGGTGAGATTAAAAATACTTTATTTAAATAAAACCAGTAAATGAAAAAAACTATTTAATTTTATACTCTCAATTTTTTTGAAATTAAGTAGTTTTTAATTTTTATGGGCAAGATTGCTTTAAAAAAAAAAACCTAGGCCTTTCCTATTCACCAGGACAATGCACAACCTATCACAAGATTGAAATCCCAAAGGCCGGTATGGAAAACAGCTGTTCACTTCACATCAGGGTGAAGTGGCTCCCAGTTTGGACCAGATCGAGTGATCTGGTAGCGATTGTGGCAGGTGGTTCGGAGAACCGGTAGCGATGGCGGCGCGAGGCTCCACCCACCCACCCGGGTGTTGTTACTTCCTGGTTTTAACCAGGAAGTAATGTGTTTTTTAACCTCTGCACATGTGCAGAAGGTTTTGTGCATGTACAAAGGGTCTGTGTGTGCACGTGCACTTCCGAACTGGTAAGGAAGGTAAGTAGATTTCACTCCTGCTTCACATTTATCAGGTTTAACCACAAGAATGCCTGGGAAGAAGAATAGTCCAAGGTACCTCTTGTGGCCTGCCAGCTGCCAGCAGAGCTGATGGCAGACTCGGTCAATGAGGAGATGGGGAGGAAATTGGGCCAGTCCTGGAGTCTGGGGAAGGCTCTAATAGAAGCAGAGATAGAGCCAGGGCCATCCGACATTTCCCAGCTGCCTTCAGAGTCGGAGATAAGTGGGGAAGAAGAACAGCTGGGGCCTGTTCTAGAAGTGCGTATGCACAGAGCTGTCAAGAGAGGAGAACAACTGAGGAACAGCGGCTGACTCAGGAAGAAAGGCACACCTGGATGCTGAATGGCCCCTCCCTGGCTGGGGAATAAATAGAAGCAAAAGTGAAGTGGTTGTTGCAGGAGACAACAGTTCGTATTTCTGGTTCGAGCATCAGAGACTCCTTGTCAGGAATTAATGAATTTACAGCTTTGTGACTTGAAGTTCTCGGCCTGGCAATTATCCAAGGACTGATAAAGTCTGTTATTGCAATTAACCCCTGGAAGGATTATTGCCTGGACTTTTCTGTGTGTGAAGGCCATGAATTCACAGTAGTTAAATAAAGAGGGGGTTTTTCGGGACAAGGAGTCTGTTTCTTGGTTCTGCTAAGGCTGGGTCAGAACAGGACCTTCTTGCGGCCTGACCATTAGTGATCCCTCTACCAAACCACCTGGTTTTCACCTGCCTCACTCTGTCTGGACAAAATTGAAGAGAATTAGGTGTGCTATTGGCAGAAGTGCCTCTGCCCTGTATCTCCAGGGCTGGAAAGATTCCCCTTGTTGCGATTGTAGTGCTGATACGCAAATTGTTGAACATATTGTGCAAGATTTCCCTGTTCTCTACTTCCCTAGAAGATCTGGGCAAAGCAAATGCTAGAGGCAATCAGCTGGACACTGAACTGGACATCCAGTTATGAGGCCATTGTCATACCCCATAGAAGGTTTCTTTATATCAATATGTGGATTGTGTGTATATGATTACTTCTCTATGTCATGTTCCCATTGCACACTACATAATAAAAAAACTTAGTCATTCCAAAAAATATGTGCTAGTTGTATTATGGATAGATCAAATGATTGGTGATTGATATCTGCCAACTCAGGGTCAGGAAAAAATAGTCATTTTTTAAGTGGCTCACATCCAAATGGCTTCAAAGGTTTCTTATCTGTTTTGTCCTCCTTCGGTCAGAACTTCCCAGGGGCAGATCACTTCTTTGGCAGTCTCCTTGTAAGGCCAGGGATGGTGATTTTCTTCCACTCCAGTGTCCATTGGGTAGATTTTGCTCTCCAAAGAAATCTGAAAAAAGGCGCTAAACCAAAACAAAACAAAACGTCACATTTTATGTATTCTCTTTATATTTCATATTTCTAAACCACCCATCTCCCTTGAACACAATGACAATGAAGATATCAAAACGCTGGAGAGCTTCTGCCTTTTAGGATCAACTATCACCAGTAAAGGAACTAGCAGTCAAGAAATATGCATAGACCAGCACCTGGTGAAGGACCCATAAAGGCCTTGGAAAAGATATTCAAATACTACAATGTGTGGTACCTACAAAGATCTGAATCATTCAAGCAATGATATTCTCCTGACATTCCACGGAAGCAAAAGTTGGACTTCAAAGAAGCAAGATAATGAGAGTATTGACCCATTTAAAGTACAGTGTTGGAGAAGATTCCTGTGAATACTATGGACAGCCAAGAAAACAAATAAATGGATGGCCAAAGCAATCAATCTAGAGCTGGGGTGTCAAACTCAAGGCCCACGGACCAGATCTGGCCTATGACGTGCTTAGATCTAGCCTATGGGGCTGCCCTGGGAACAGTGAAGGACCAGCCCATAGTGCTTCTGCCAGCGAAAACGGAGCTCGGAAGGGCCGGGCTCTGTTTTCAGCTGTGACAGCCACCACAGGCTCTGTTTTTGCTGGCAGAGGGCTGCAGGAGGCCATCACGGCCGAAAACAGAGCTCACAAGTAATGTCAAGCTGGCCACGCCCACCCTGACCACGCCCATGCCCACCTGCGTACAAATACAACCCTGATTCAGCCCTCAATGAAATCAAGTTTGACACCCCTGATCTAGAGGCCCAAATGAACAGGGTCAAATACTTTGGACACATTGTGTGCAGATTTAGCTCAATGGTAAAGGCCCTAGTACT
>JANHZT010000706.1:402682-413421 GCA_032468215.1 Stegonotus admiraltiensis
GGAGGAAGGCAAGGTGGGGGAGAGAGAGAGGGGGAGGGAGGGAGAGAGAGAGAGAGAGAGAGAGATGGATTGCTAACAATGAAACACTAGTGACACCTGCAGGCCAGGGGGAGGAAATGCAGCCCTACGAACAGCCAGCATTCTCCTCCTGGCTCTGTGGTTTTTCTCCTGCCATGGGCTCTCCAGCCCTATCCGGGCCCTATTTAGCAGGCGGGGCCTCCTGTTTGAGCTGGCTCCTGCGATCCAGCTTGCTCATAACCTGGGTGATGTCCACATTGGTGGCGGCTTCTCTAGCTTTGGCTTCTTCCTCCAGCTGCCTCAAGAGGATGGGGCTGGGACTGGAGCGCAGGTGCTTGCGGGCAAACGGATTGTAAGAGCTGAACAGGAAACAAAACAAAGCCAGAGGGTTACTATTATGATCATTGTGATCATTATTAATTAACACATTTCCACCGCCTTTCAATAAAAGAATGGAAAACTGCAAAAGTGCCTTTCATGGATAAAAACAATCTACTACAGATTTAGTTCACAAAGGGTTATGCCTCTTAATATATTTGTTAGTCAGAAAGAGTATTATCAGGACTCCTACCATAAACTACTCTCTTTTCTCACAATGTTTACAATTAGTTTTAAGTTAATGGTGAATTATTTGTTCAATTGAATTCAGCATATGCCTCACTGTCTTGATGCAACCTAGTCTAAAATTAAAACAACATGGAAAGAGCAATTAAACTCAATTTGTAGAAAGCGGTTTTCATGAAAACATGGCCAGAATATCCAGAATTTGTGTGGGTTTGTGTAAAGCCCTAAACAGATGCACAAACATTTTGGCCTTCATCCAAAAATGTTGGCATTGCATCAGAATGTGAGCTTCATCACTTTTCCACCTATCTAAATATCTTACTCCAATATTTTATGGAAAGTTAAGAAATGCTCTAAAATAGAAATGAAAAAAAAATGAGCAAAAGCTTTTTGTGTAAACAAAAATATTTATTTAACACTGATGCAGATCTATAGTTGATCCCTTTTGTTGCTCATTGTAAATATTCATTGCAATAAATAATCCTGCCATAAGGATAATAGATAAGTATTTCAGAAGGATGATAACCAAATAGTATTCTACAAGCTCAGTATTCTGCAACACTATGGATGAGTATCTTTTTTGTACAGTAGTCCTCATTTAGTGACCATTCAAAGTTATAACAGCACTGAAAAAAGTGACTTATGACTGTTTTTCATCGCAGCTAATTATGCCGACTGCCAGGTCAGCATAATCAGGTCAGTCAACCAGCTCAAGGTTGACTCAGCCTTCCATCCTTCCGAGGTCAGTAAAATGAGGACCCAGATTGTTGGGGAGCAATACGCTGACTTTGTAAACTGCTTAGAGAGGGTTGTAAAGCACTGTAAAGCTGTATATAAGTCTAAGTGCTATTGCTATTTTCATACTTACATAAATACTTTACATATTTACGACTATTGCAGCATCCCCCATGGTCACAAGATCAAAATTTGGATGCTTGGCAACTGACATGTATTTATGATGGTTGCAGTATCCTGGGATCAGGAGATCACCTTTTGTAATCTTCTGACAAGCAAAGTCAATGGAGAAGCCAGATTTATTTAACAAAAGTGTTACTTATGTAACAACTGCAGTGATTCATTTAAACAAGTATGGCAAGAAAAGTCATAAAGTGGGGCAAAACTCACTTAACAACCCTCTTGCTTAGCAATAGAAATTTTGGGCTCAATTGTGGTTGTAAGTTAAGGACTATCTGTACTATTTTAGTATGTAATACATTTTGCAAATATGCTCAGCAGATGTATTAATAAAATCATGATCAATATAGCTGGATTTAGCTAAAAGGGCATTTCTAAGAGTTAGAAAGTTAAAGTTAAGTTCATTTAGCTTGAACTTTAATGAGATCTTTCTTCTATTATAGGTTGAGTAATATTGGGGAAATTACCATGGTTCTCAGAAAGCAGCTGCTGTCATTTTTCATTCTTTCCATATTAGGGCTGTCCAAAATCTTTGAAAAGAAGCACTTTGGAACATCCAAAACACATCCAAAGCACCCCTTTTTGAACTGGCACGTCTTTTCCAGACTTGCATGGCTCCTTCAGAAGCCAATTCTATCCCTCCTACCACGTGTAGATAGTAGCTATACTATTATATGCAAATGATGTGAGTTAAATATATACAGGTTGTGTTTTATTGATATGAGATCACTTCCAAAGGCTATTAGGGGAGCATCGGCGTTCTAATTCTGACATCTTAAAAATGTAAAAGCAACACATACAGAAAAAAATATGTGATTTTCTTTTAGATAATTTTCATCTTCTTTTTATGTTATGAAATAGCTATTGATGAGTGCTGTAACATTAACGTTTAAAAATATTTATTATTACATTGATTTGCCTCCCACCTCGCGGTTCAAGGGGACTCTGAGCGGCAGGATGTCTCTGATTATCAAACTGGAAGTCAGACATTTTTCCTAAGGGAAAGGCCACCTTAAAGTATGCAACTGTATAAATAGTCATCATTTTCCTTTAGTTCCTAATTTAAACCAATAATGAAGAAATGTAATTAAACCTCGGATGACTTGCCTTTTTTTAACCACTTCTTGTGGTACAATTGCCTTGGACAACATCTCTTTGTATACCGGAGACTTTAAATAGCGACCATAAGAATCCTACTAGGGAAAAGAAAGGGAAACTGGTAGTTGTAGATTGCAAGCAACCTAATTAAAATCATCTCTCTATACAGCTGTTTAGGAGTCAAAGAGGCTGGGAGTGGAGGCATCAAGAGAATATTCTCATCAAGTAGCAAAAGAAAACATCTCTTCTTAATGTTAAATATGCACCCTGAAAAACCACTGGTTAAATTAAAGCTCATATGGTTAGAATTCACACACACACACACACACACACACACAAGTGAGGCAAGGAAGATGTTTTCTCAGATGCTGAAATATCCAACAGGAGTTGGGAAAGACATTGCCTATCGTTCTTGATGTTATTTTCTATTGAGCATTGAACGCAGAGCTGCTGTTGCAAAATGGGAGGCCACGTAAATTGAGTAAAATAAAATAAGTAAATAACCGAACAATTGTGGCGAAAGAAAGTTTTCCCGAAAATAAGACCCGGTCTTATATTTTTTTGCCACCAAAAAAGGCACCAGGTCTTATTTTTTGGGGGGGGGTGTCTTCCAATGACTCACCTTGCAGTGGTGGCACTGACAGCCCTGCCCAGCAGGATGCCGCTGCCAGCCCACTTCTTCTGTGGCCGCTTGTATCTGCTTGCGTGTGACATTCCCAGCCTCCATTTTGCTGTCAGAGGCCTTCAGGAAAGGGCTCTGCAGCTGAGAAACAGGCTCTGGATTGATGTGCATAGCCCCCACACCCACCCCCCACGTCCGTTTCGCCATTAGAGGCCTTCAGGAAAGGCCTGTGCAGCCAGTAACAGAGCTCCAGATCGATCAGCTGCATAGGCCTTTCCTGAAGGGCCTGGTGGTGAAATAGAGGCCAGGGGCAATGCACGCATCAATCGAGACCTTGTTTGTTGGCTGCAGATGTCTTTCTGGATCACCCCTGACAGCAAAATAAAGGCCAGGGGGCGCCAGGCGCATCAATCCGGAACCCGCTACTCAGCTGAACAGGACTTTTCAGAAAGCCTCTGATAGTGAAACAGAGGCTGGGGGCGATGCATGCAAGCAGCGGCAAGCAGGCGCAGAAGTGGGTTGGCAAGCCAGGTGTTGGGATGTGCAAGGCCTGGTAAGTAGGGCAGCTCCACCCACCCATCCGCACCCTAGCTTAATTTTTACCCATGTGCCTCACCCGACCCCCTGCACCCCAGAGTGGGCGGGGTCTTAATTAGGGCTTATTTTGGTGCGTAGGGCTTAGTACCTGAAAAACTTAATTTTCCTCTTGAAAAACTTATTCTTGTATGAAAATTATTCATTTTATATGATGAAAATCATGCGGAATCAACCCCAAATTATCTTTCCTCACACAAAGATGCTCCAATGTGTTCTCTTTGGAACAACAAGGAAGAGATATTTGTCTATATCTAGGTGTGTGTATACAGTATATATGTTAATATCCTTTTTGTTTCCTTCAAAAATATCTAGGTAGCTGGAATGAAAATTCAAATGGAAAAGCAAAATGACCAACCTTCTTCATGAGCATATAAATATGAGTCTGTGCAGCATCTAAGACGTAACGTTGAGGGTTTTTGAGGCCTCTGACAGTAATACCCATAGTGGTGCCATCAATATTAATCCAACGTCTTGCTCCTGGGGCCAAGAAGGTTCTAGAATTGAAAATTATAAGGAAAAAAAATATTTAATAAAATCAGAGAGATGGGATTTTTTCCCATCAATTTTTTTTTTTGCTCTTTGAATATGAACTGATATTGCATCAGTTTCACATATTTCAAATATTATGCTGATAACTAAAAATCACATTTAATGGCTAGCTGACCAAAAATAACATGGGATAAAAAATCAAATAAATAAATAAGACAGAAGTTTAGGAAACAGTAGAATTCTGAATAAAAGTCTGATACTGTTAGCTTCTATTGTTGGACACAGTTCTTTATTTCCATTATGGTACAATCTGATTATATTCTTGGACTGTATTCTCACCGTCATTCCTTTCACTGCTTAATTACAGAACACAGAAATGGAATGAAACAGAGCTAGAAAAGATACTAGAAAGAGTTCAAACTAGAATATGCTCACTTGTAAATTTCTTCTGCTTTTTCTTTCACTTTGGCTTGATCTCCATACTTCAAATCTTCACAAGCTTCCCAAAATCCCAGATTCTCACCTGAATTAAACAGGAAGAAGAAACAGCATCTTATTTATTAAATTTATTCACCCCATCTCATTATTGAGAGTGACTCTGGGCAGCATGTTATGATACCAACTCTTGTAAGACAATATTAAAAATGGAATAAGGTAAGTCTAGAGCAGGGTTGTCAAACTCAAGGCCTGGGGGCCAAATCTGGCCTGCAGGGTACTTAGATCTGGCCCGCGGGGCTGCCCTGGAAACAGTGAAGGACTGGCCCATGATGCCTTTGCCAGCGAAAATGGAGCTCAGGAAGGCTGCTTGCATGTCCTCCCAAGCTCTGTTTTCGCTGGCAGAGGGTTGCAGGAGGCCGTCACAGTCGAAAACAGCTCAGGAGCCCATTTTCTCTGGCAGAGCACTCGGGCCTCCACAGGCACCCCCAACACGAGTGACTTCAAGGTGGCCATGCCCACTCTGTTCCCCCCCCCCAAGGTCAAACACCACCCTCAATGAAATTGCGTGTCACACCACTGGTCTACAGTGACCATAGTAAGACCATGAACATCAGCAGGTTTAATTTTTCTGACTCTCCAGATTAAAACAAACAATTTCTCATTACCCAGATGCTATAAACATGGAAATTATTTTCCCTGGTATATGGCTATCATATTACACCTATTTTTATTTATGAATGTCCCAAACCAGGGGGATTTGTAAAGGACAAAAATTAATGTTTTTGAGCCCTTTTACTAAACCATGAAGATTCTGTTTTGTGTAAGTATATAATGGCTTCTTACCTCACAGACAAAATCTATAATAAGTCATAGCTTTATTCTTATTATGGATAGCTGCAATGTAATCCTACATCACCTTACAAATAATTAAGGGATTGAATCACTTTCTGTACATAAAATTCCTCTCAGGTTGCTGTGGGTGACAACAGTGACTTCGGATTGTATAGAACATGCTGACAAGTGGAAAAACAGGTGCATCTTCATACCTACCACTAAATTCCTTCTTCAGGAACAGCTGGAAACTCTGACGTCCTTTGGGGTCCTTCATCAGCTCACTAAAGTTTAAGGCCCATTTCTCCACCCGTGCCTTGGTGGGGATTTCTACCCTGCCAAAAGAGAAAAAAAAATCTCCTTTAAATTAAGATTGAATTCATGGATCTGCCCACATGTTTATTTATAAATAGACAGTGCTGTTTCTCCCTGAAATCAATTCTTTTGAGATTTGTCTATTTTGTTTTGAGTTTTAACAGAACCGAGAACTCTGCTTGTCCTTCCTTAGCAAACTTGTATTCACATGTGGAGTATCTTGACTGCTTTTGATTAATTTTTCCTCTGACTTCTAATATACTATGATCAGGACAAGTCAGGACATTACAGATAAGTATCCCTCAGGTCAAGCTTGACTCATAGTTAACTGCAGGGACACGAAAATATTATTTTCTTAACAGAAATGTTGCTTTCTTAGCAAAAAACAAAAATCGTTACACATTTTCTGACAATTTTCCAGTTTCTCAACCTAATCTATATTCTGTGATAGTACCCAAGCAGATTCTAGACCCATATCTGCTTAACTTTTTCAAGATAGCCAAAGTTGGTTACGTATTTGCCATCTGAAATAGCCAGTGAGTATACATTGTAATATTTATTAGGAACATTATAGAAACATATTTCCCTTTAATTCACACAATTTTTTCACTTTGTTATTTTCTATTTTTATTTTTCTATAGATAAAGCATGGATACAAATTACATTTTGGAGAATGCACACTGCAGGGATAGGAAGTAAATTTTGTGGTGGCATCTGCAATATGCATTGATCTTCCCACAGATAAGCATTAAAATTGCTCATTCTAAATTATAATGTAAATTTATAGTTTACATTTGTCGGAATGTTTATTCAAATAACAAATGTCTCCTCTCCTTTTCAAAGGTGTAGCCACAGTTGACAAAATAGAAAGAAAGGTATCATCAGGATGATAAGGCCCTCAACTAAATTCAATCCTTGGGTTCTTAAAAGATTTCAGAGTGGTAACTGACTACTTCTATAGCACTCATTAATTTATTTTGTTCATTCTTTTCTTACCTTCTGCTCGCTAAAGCAGACAGAAAAATAGGAAACCAGAATATGAAAGAAAGAAGCACAACAGTGCCTTCTTCCTTTGCCTTAACACTACAGCAGAAATGTCTCTAGGTAAAATCATGTAACCTCCCCTGCTTTCACCTTAGTAAGCAAGAAAAGGTAAAAGGTAAAGGTTTCCCTGTCCAGTTGTATCCGACACTAGGGCATGGTGCTCAGCTCCATTTCTTGGCTGAGGGAGCCAGCATTGTCTGAAGACAATTTCCAAGGTCATGTGGTCAGCATGTCTATACGCCAAAGGCACACACAGGAATTCATAAACCGAAAGTTGTTCTGATAATAAAACTGGGATGGAGGACATCCGGGGTTCCTTCCAACTCTATTATTCTGTTCTGTTATACTTTGGTTGCATGTAATCATCCCATCAAGCCCAAACAAAGTCTGGAATGGTATAGAGTCTCCTGCCATGGGTTGAATGAGAAGACCTCCAAGATCCCTTCCAAGCCTATTATTCTATATTCTAAAAGAAAAGGGGGGAAAAGGAAAAGCAAATAAGAGTTGATGTAACTTAGGAACTGAAATAAATGCAATACGTACAGTTTTGCATTGAGTTCCCAAAAATCCACATCATCAGAAATCCAAGGGTTGCTGGGCAGGCATCCTGAGATTATAGGGTCATTGGAGCGGAACTGTTCACAGTACTTCACTATTCTGAAAGTATTAGAGACAAAAAACAGGGAAACATCTACATGCAGTTATTAGCCCAGAATAAATAAATGAATTAACATTATTCACATTTCCAATGACATCCCAGCCAGGAGAACATTTCATTGCTGATATGATGCAAACAGTAACATTTGCAGTTTTGTGTCTAGCATATTATTGATGTGCCAGTGATTATCGTTCCTGTATTGTTTACAGGGTTAAAAGATATGGAGCTCTCTGAGAAACTGTCTTCAAAAGTCTAATTATACTACACTTGAGTCTCTGCAGGTAGCAGCCCTTGGCCAACCTTATCTGGATTCAGAAGTTAGACATGTTTGGGCCTGATTACTATGCTTACTACATGGCACATTCTTAGATTGTTCTACTTTGGAATGATACAATGGAACAGATGTTTGAATGGATGCCCAAACACCAATGCACTAGCCATAGAAAGCTTGCATGATAGACAGAAAGGATCAACCTTAATTTTATCCCAGATAAAGCACTTCTCTGTGTAGAGGATTTTTGTTTTGGCATGGAAAGTAATTCAAACATGGGGTTCATCACTTACTGTTTGAAGACTAAGAACTGATTACACCAAATAACTTTTCTAAACAAGTTCATTGAGGATTGAGTTCTTGAGCATCAGGTTTCAATTGGCAGATGCTTGGTCTGGCAGATATTCAAGCCCACCTTACATTTTTAAGACAGTCAAACACCTGGCTAGAATTCTGACATTGATATGCTGTAGTTCAGGAATGCAGCTGGGATTTTCTATAAACATCTCCCAAAAAACCTTCTAGCAATACTTGCTTATAAAAGCAATAAACCCTAGCTTTGGTTTTTCTGCAACTCTATGGTAATTTCCTGCTTATAGATGTTTTGGATGAAGATGATTATATTCACACTAGTGCATATAAACTGCTTATGCACATAACTCCTGGGTCTGCAAGGTTACATCACAAAGAAGAAATAAATTAGTTTAGAACATAATGTACAATACATTCATAAAAGCTCCTATAATTAAGTCCCTCTCAGCTTACTACAAAATTCAGAAACAGGATGAAATATGCTGAAGTTGTAAAAAAGATAAACAGAAGTAAAATTCTAGTATTTTCAGTTATCAGTACCAGAACAATTAATCAGATTTACAGATTTTTAAAAGGATGGAATTAAATACAAGTGGAGCTTCCCTGGCCAGCATTTGATGTGTGAAAAGGATAATAGTTGTGGTTAAAAAAAACAAACATATGACTCAAATTTTAGATTATGGCAGAAATGAGAAATTGATCACTTAGGAGAATTCATATACAGATATAACAAACAAACATATACTGTATAAGCTTGGTCCTTTTAAAACAGGAAATTCACTGACATATTGGGAAAACGTCCTAATTGCTCTAAAATGGATTATTATTCTATAGTACTACTATAGTACTATATATAATATACTAGTATAGTACCATAATACTACTATTGAATAACTATTTTTTCAACAGTTTGGTACATTGGAAATAATGCTAGTTATGAGTCGGAAGAACAAGCAAATAGTGGAAATCTTAGTAGTGAGCATGGTTTATTTTTCAGTGATAGGTTTAGCTAAGGTTTCCTCCAGGGGTGAAATGCTACTGGTTTGGGCTGGTTCGCCCGAACCAGTAGTAAAAAATGCTACAAAAATGTAAAAAAAAAGTTCCAACGATCAGCTGAGCAACGTGCGATCGTCAGAATGTTTTTTGTTTTTTGTTTTTTGTTTACTTTTTAAGCATTTTTTTACTACCAGTTTGGGCAAATAGGTAGTAAAAAAGTGCTTTAAAAAAGTAAAAAAAAAGCCTTGGACAATCTTGCAGCACAGCTGTGATCATCCGAGCCTTTTTAAAAAAAAATTAAAGCATTTTTAACTACCTATTCACCTGAACCGGTAGTAAAAAATGCTTTTAAAAAGGTTCCCAAGATCACGCACCACAGCTGATTCCACACACACACCCCTGCTGTTCAACTCACCTTCCCAAGCCTCCTTTTGGTGTGTAATGTACATGCGCATGCAGTGTGCGTTTGGTGTGAACTGTGCATGTGCGCGCACAGCACACTTGGCATGCAGTGTGCGTGCGCGGCCAGCAAACTGGTAGCAAACTGGTTCAGATTTCACCACTGGTTTCCTCCCTCTCAGAAAAAGGATCTTGTGTGTCCGTTAAACAATTCTGCCCTGGAAAACCTAGAAAATTTCAACCCCATCTCAATCTTTTTAAGTAGCTTTCTGATGCACCCCCTACAAGCTGGCAACTATGAAACTGGAGTTCTTATTCAGAACTCTAGTTGTAAAAAGCATGACAAAAGGATCTTACAAGATGACAACTGTAAATTTATGAATGCTGGGAAATATGGGAAGGAAACCTATGAAGGGAAGGAGGGCTGCATACATATGTGTTAAAGCCACTTAGGAGCTTGTTTGGATCGAGGTGTCCAAAACATGACTTGCGCCCTCACTATTACATTACTGCAGCACATTATAGATAGGGCTACCCTCAGTGGTGATTCAGAAAGTGTACTTGGTCCTCACTGTTGACAAAGGAGAAAGTCCTAAACATGCTTTTTCAAAAGGCAACTGGACTTTCTTTGTGGCTTTTTTTTTTCTTGAAGATGTTTTGCTTCTCATCCAAGAAGCATCCTCAGTTCTAATTGAATGCTGGGAAGGATTTATATTCCTTGCAGTCATCTGATTGTTAACACTTTGAAGGTGGGTTATTAGCTCTCTGAGTGTCATGGAGAGAGGTTTAGCAATTGACAGCTATCTTAAAGTTGCTACATTGGTTGACTATAAACCTTCAGGTCCAATTCAATCCCAATTTTACCTGTGCACCTTCTTTCTGAGAGGGCCCGAGAGGACCTTCTTCAAGCCCCCAACTGAGTGAGGTTAAAGGGTTGGGGCCCAAAGATGTGCTTTCTTGGTTGAGGCCCCCTTGTTATGGATCACCTTGCCTCCTGAAGTAAGGACAGCCCAACCATCTTCAGCTTATGTTTCACAAAGCAGCGAAATCCTTCATATTCTGATAGGCTTCTGGGAAAAACAGTAGATCTGAATGTTTTTATTTATTTATTTATTTATATGCCGCCCTTCTCCGGAGACTCAGGGCAGCTTACAATGCGTTAAGCAATAGCC
>JANHZT010000706.1:429768-441943 GCA_032468215.1 Stegonotus admiraltiensis
AGAAAGAAAGAAAGAAAGAAAGAAAGAAAGAAAGAAAGAAAGAAAGAAAGAAAGAAAGAAAGACAGACAGACCGGCCCTTTCTAAGGTAGTTCCAAGATGCTAGTAAGTGGTTCACTTGCTTTCTGGGAAATGTATATATTTAGAGAGAGATAAGTCATCTTGAATAATTTGTGAATAGGCAAGGCATAAGGTCATTTTGTTAAGCCACCACATTCATAATTCCAAATAAATTCAGGGGCTCAAAATGGCTGACTTCATCTCAGCTATTGTAGTTATCTGAGGAAAGACAAACTGGTATGAAATACAGGTAGTCCTCAACTTATAACCATTTGTTTAGTGACCGTTTGAAATTACAACAGAACTGAGAAAAACTACTTATGACCATTTTTCACCTTTATGACCATTGCAGAAACCCCTGTGGTCATGTGATCAAAATTCAGATGTTTGGCAACTGGCATGTATTTATGACACTTGGACTGGGGTCATGTGATCCCCATTTGTAATCTTCTCAGCTGCCTTCCAAGAAACAAAGTCAACTGGGGAAGCCAGATTCACTTAAGAACCGCAAGATTCACTTAACAACTGCAGTGATTTGCTCAACAACTGTGGCAAAAAGGTCGTAAGATGGGGCAAAAGTCACTTGACAACTTTTGCTTAGCAACACAATTTTTGGGCTCAGTTGTGGTTGTTAAGTCAAAGATTGCACGTAAAAGGATAAGAGCATGAACTACAAAAAGAAAAACACCTGTTACTTGATCCCATTTTGGATTCTAACCAAAATAATTGTGCCAATCCCCAAATGATCCCTTGGCCTAATAATAACTTGAGTTCTATGGTCTTTTTAAAGTCTTTAGTATTTATGGTGTCTCTAATGATTTAAAGCTACTTGCTTTTTGACCAAACAGAACCCTTTCCTTCTGATTTCCAAAGCACATGTTTTGCTACATTGAGTTGTTAAAAGATGAACTCTGCCTTGGGCTTGCAGCTGAAAAATTAAATCATAATGCAACATATGGGAGAAATGTGGATTAAACTGTATTCTCTCAACAAGGTGACTCACTGGGAACATAGTATTTCCTTTACAAAAGAAAACAACAGGTTAGCCAGCAGTCATGTATTTCAACTAAAGAGTTACTTAGAAATTAAAAATGAAACACAATAGTAGGCATCAGATTTCAAAGGCTAGAACATATACCCCAGCCAGTAAAAGACTATTCAGGGAATTTATATAAAGCGGGCATTAATGCTGTCTTCAAGTACATTTAATTAATGGGAAATGGCTAGTAGAAAGGAAATGATGAAGATGCATTCGTGGTTTTCTAAGAGGTTGTTTTTTTTTAAGGGAAAGTAAAAAAAAAAATCTTACTTATGAATCAGAAATATAGCACACATTTTCAGGCATGTTAAAACCAGAAATCTAATTTGGGAACAAATCCATTTCTCTGGGCATGTATTTCATGCTCAGTTCTAAATGCTGCCAAAATGCAATTCAAAATGCTACCCTTTCTTGACATGTGATTGCTTGAAAGGCACATACCAGCAGTTAGGAGCTCTTATCCCCATTAATGGAGAGTGCTTCCCAAAATAGAGGAAATTAAAAGATTAACCTGTCACTCAGATCCTGCTTAGGTAACCTTATCTGCATCTGCTTTTCCCCTTAAGAGATGGTGCTTACTGTCAAAACCCTGAATTCATCATGAAGCTATACCTGTTACTGTATTCAGAGGAATGTGGAGGCCTTCTATGTTTTCTTCCTCTTAAAGGATATAGCCATTACAATTTCAACCATTTTTTTTTCATTGACAAATGAGTAAAATATAAGTAGGCAGGGCAACTGAACTGGTTTAAACTGAGAGATTGCCATGAGACAATTACTGTATAAAAACAACATCAATCAAATTGCCTTTGAACTAAGAATATCATTATTTGATGCATGTGACATAAGCTAAATGAACCATGGAAAAGAACTGGGAAGAATATTGCAAGGTAATGGCTGGCTAGGAAAATGTTGTTGATAGGACAGAAATATTTCCTAGGACTAGCATCTGAATTAGTTCAAATAACAGGCTGCACTTTACAAAGCCTGTAAAAATGTGTGCAGTCAAACCATGGCAAGCTGGTTCAGGCGGGCTTTAAATGGAATCTGAGGGTTGGGGTTTGGAAATGAAAATCCTGAAGTATTTCGGATAAAATTTTCTATGCTTTAGAAAGTGGGACTATTGCTGAAGGGTATTTCTTAAGCTAGTCAAAGAAAAATGGGAAAGAACGCTAGTTCTTAAAGTCATGACCTTTGTTGTCTACCCAGTAAGGATTAGAACAGGAGTGATGAAATGATAGTAGACAGTTACTTTAATGGGCTGTAAATAAAAGATTAGATATTTCTTTACTAAGAAAGGGATAGAAAGTATGGAGAAGGGAAGAGGAGAGAAGCAATAGACAGTGTAAAACAACAACAACAAAGGAAAAAAAAAGGGGACAATCTGTATATATTAAAAGAAAAGAGATACACAGATGGCTCTTCTGGAAAAGTAAATAGTGAAATTAGATTTTCCTGCTGTACCTCTAAAGAAAAAGATATTATATCTTATATTACTTAATATAAAATTATTATTACAGATTTAATTTTCTGCGATCAACTGAGTAACTGGAAGATAGAATATTATCTCTACCCCTTGCCTAAAATACTAACTTCCATGATAATCTTACAGTTCTTATATTGAGATTATTATTTTGGAGAAGTGACCGTTTTAATCTACATACACATACAGGTGCTCCTTGATTCACAACCACTTGTTCAGTGACCTTTTGAACTTGCCACAGTACTGAATAAGTGGTACTTATAATCCGGTCTTGAATCATGTTCCTGCTATGGCAACATCCCTGCAATCATACAATCCCAATCTGGGCCCTTGGCACCTGGTTGCAATTATGATGTTGCAACGTTGATAGTCACCTGACCTTCTTTGCCAGGTTTCTACTAGCAAAGTCAATTGGGAAGCCTGCAGGAGATCACAAATGGCGACCACACGATGTCCTTGCTTAATGGTCATGCTGAATTCACTTAACCAGGAAATGTTTGAATTGCTGTCACAGTCATGTGACATCACATTTTATGACTCTGTCATTTAGCAATGGAAATCCGAATCTCAATTGCTATTACTAGAGAATAAACTATGGAAGCAAGACAAGAACAGTTTTCCCTAGCATTGTCAGACATTAAAACAGATACTGAAATTGGTTTTAAATGAATAGTTTCTAGTATTACCAATCAAAACTATTACGCAGGTACTCTGTCCCCTTAATGGATTTTCTGTGACAATTAAAATAATTGAAGAAGTGGGAAATCAAAGAAAGGCTACAAATGGCAGACAATAATGTCAAGATTTTTATAAGGAAGGTTGCTGTGAGGCTGGTGGAGAGTCAGCTGCAGACCACTCTATAAGAAACAGATTCGCTAAATTCCTTACATCAGATATTCAGGTCTTTATTATCCTTTTTCCTCTACAGCACTGCTGTCAAACTTGATTGCGTCGCGGGCCAGATTGTGATGTATCGTGCCTTTTTTGCCTTTGTAGAGCCGGGGTGGCCGTGGCCTGGGTATGACGTATCCAGCCCTGATAGGCCTGCTCTATAGTGTTAGGATGGCAGTTTCTGTTGTCATCTTCTTGGACTGCTATTATGACTGTTTTCCAACATCAAAGGCAGGAATAAAGTGATTGATGAATATGGAGTAATAATACATAATGAAAACCTAATGTTTGACATTGCCTTCTATTGTCCAGTATGTCAGACTTACCAACCACAGTATGTGGAATGCTGCCCTCCGGCATGTTCTGAATTAGCGTTTTGACCCCAGATTGTGGATCTTGCATTTCTACCATCAAAACCTCCAACTGCAAATTGTAGTAGAGTATGAACAATGAAACAAAAGGAAAAACAGTCAGAATTACATGAGTATGCAAAATAAACAGAAATATTATTCCTTGACTTAATTAATTGCACCAACAAGAAAAAGTAAACATTTGAACCACTGTTTTAAGTGTTTTATTACTGGATACATTGGTTTTAAGTGTGGCTGATTAATGACAGGTTGGCACACAAGAAAACCATCTCCATCCACAACATGGTTGTAGATGAACGATTTAACCTGGCGTCAGATCATTTCCTCATCAGAAGATGAATCACAATTGCCCAGAACCTGTGTGGATGCAGGGAGGCATTATTTTGGTTTGTCCTTGTTGCCTAATAGATCTGGATGGTTGTCAGAGAGTTTTTGGGGTTTGCCCTGACAATCTGGTAAGACAATTGTATCTCATGCCTGGTCAACCTGTAGAATGTGGAGGTAACCAAAGTACATGATACAATTGCCCCAGAGTAGCCTTTCTCCATTTGCCAGTCCTAGCCTGCTCCTCGGTTTACTGAGGAGTTGGAGGAAAAGAAGTGACTCAATATATTAGGAATGATATTGGCATAAAACCATAAATGGACGTGACCAAGCATTGATAAAAGCCCAAGTTTAGAGGTACACAGAGCAGAAAAAGATCGATTCTTCTTCTTGCTTATTTCATCCATTGACTGTCAACCATCAGTCTTGACATGAAACCCAAACCCTGGGTTTGTGGTTGAAGCCATTGCTTCAACATTTACATCAAATGAAATCGTGTGATTTTTAAAGATAAATTTGCTTGCATTCCATTTGTAAGAAGCTGATGGAGATAATGTTGTTTTTGAAGAAAGCAAAGAAAGCAATTTTAAAGAGATGTGGGTATAAAAGTTCAATAGGAAATTGGGACATTAAAGGTAAAAAGTTCAAGACTGGAAAAAAGGAAGAGTCTGCTATTCCGATAAGCGAGTCAGCTTGCACAAGCAGATTAGTTAACAGTTTTAACCACACAGCCCAGTATATAGTGGAGAAATTAATTAACCGCTTGCCTCAATTTATTATGCTTATCCTGCAAGAATTGTAATGAAAGAAGAAATATAGATTAAGTAATAAAAAAGGGACAAAAGGTAGTCTGGAAAAAGGGGAACTAGGCAAAAGGTGGGGAAACAGATTAAGCAAGGGGAAATTCATAGAGAAACAGGTGTTCCGGGAAGATTGCAACCCTGTGGTCTTTGTCAAAGGGGGCTGCAGGGAAGGATTTGTAGTTCGGGTGGAGGGAATAAGAAGCTGGAGAAATGTATTCCTCTGTGTGCCTACATTGCTAGTTACCTGCTCTTGCAAGAACGCATTTTACATGCAATAAACTGCTTGCTGCTTCACTTCATGATTCTGTCAAATTTCTGACTGGTGAGTCTGTTTTCACAAGTTTGGCTTGGATACTAATGGGACAGAGGCTATATTGATGTCTTGTAAAATTATCTTAAGATTCTTTGGAGCCCATAAATCTGAGAAAATTGACAGGTCCTCTGTGTAATGCTATTATCTGTAAGATTGACTGACTGACTGACTGACTGACTGACTGATTCCAGGAAGGTTTCTGTGGCTGATTTGGGACATCAGCCCAAATCAGCCACAGATTTAGGCTGTGACAGAAAGGATTAATTAACATCCTTTTGAGGGAAGGCATGATGCTCACTGTCTTGAAGAGACAGAAGTAGTACATAATCTGAAGAAGTCTTCCCTGAACCTATATGTTCTTGATAACTTTAGTCCAATTTCCAACAACTGGGGAAGGCTGTGAGGAAAGTGGGGTGGTTCAACTTCAGAGGATCCTGGGAGAAACAGATTATCTGGATCCTTTCCAGTCAGGTTGACTGGCAGAAACTGCATTTGTCTTTCTGCGACACGATCTTCATTGGGACTTGAATGGGAAGAGTGTAATCCGTCTTGGTCTTTTTAGATCTCATGAATGTTTGACTTCAATGAAGCATTGCCTGCAGCAGTTGGAAACTGGGGGCACCACTTCTGGAGACAGTTACATAAATATGGAATCTTTGTGCAATTATAGCCCTGTATCCTTCTCTAAACTATGGTAATTTCTCCTTTAGAGCAATACAGTGCGCTCTTTGTGGGTTTAGAAAGTAGAGGATGACTCTGACATAGAGAGGAAAGTATTGTTACCAAGGCAAAGAGTAGATAAGTATTGCTTAAACATGGGGATTGGGGAGGGTTATGAAAACATAGGTACCCCATGACATATGGAAGAAGGAAGAGAAGTACTTTTAGACTTGTAAGATTCTGTTACAACAGTCAGTGTTAACAGTGCAAAACAGTGCAAAAATGTAATTCTTACCAGACCAAAAGCACTGACATGAATGGGCATTATGACATTGATGCAGTTTTCATTGGCTCTAGTTTATTTCTTGACCCAATTTAATGTATCAATCCTTCACACATTCAAAGCTCCTTCTCATATGTTCCTACATAGATTACTCAGTGGGTTATCTAATATATTTGGCAGATGGTTGTTTTTACTGTTACATAATTTTAGGATTCTCATTTGCATTTTTATGCTTTGTTATGTGGCTTTGTATTGTCTTTTCATTTCTTATTGGATTATTTTAAAATTTGTTCTAAGCCAGCCTTTGGCAAGCTGATTTTGAAAGGTGTCATGCCAATTTTAAATTTTTAAGATCTCCCAACTCCTAAAAACAATACTTTGTAAAATAAATAATGTTTTTCATGTTATAAACAAATTCATAATAAAAATTGAAACTTGTCATAATAGGGGAAATAGATATGCCCCATAAATAAGCCCAACATAGTTCACTCTAGGTAGGCATGTTCTCTGGCCTACTCCTGGGCCTAGAGAAAAACTCAGGTCTTCAAGGCCTGTTTAAAGTGTTGCAACTGTCAGGGTTGTTCAAACTTCCAGGAGAAAAACTACAGTATTCCCGAGAGCTGTGACAAATGATGATGTTACCCATTCAGTTGTGTCCAACTCTTGGCGATTCTATAGGCAAGATCTTTCCACATCTTTCAATCTGTCACTATGTCTTTAAGTTTTTCTATGCTCTGGTTGGTATCAGGTTTGATGATGTCCAGCCACCATGTTTTTATGGTTTCCTTTTATCGCTAACTCTTCCAAACATAATTGCTTTCTCCAGTGAACTCTACTGCATGACATGGCCAAAGCAAGTGAGATGCAGTTTTTGTGATTTTGGCGACAAAGAAAGCTCCATCAAATGGCATGGCTTGAGAGATGAGATGTGAAGTGAGCCCACTCTGCTGAATCTTATGAGATGGGCAGAAACAATAGAAGGAAATATTGTAGCTACAATTCCCATCAGCTCAAACCAAGATGGCCAAAGGTTCAGAATCACAATTGGGAAGGACCATTGAAGTCATCGAATCCAATGTCTACTCAGTGGATGAGTCCAAATTAAAATCCAATAAAGCAAGGGGTTATGAAGATTACAGATAAAACCAGCCGAGGGCACCAATTTGTCTATGTTTCAGACAAGAAGCTTAATAAGATTTTAAACGGTAATGTATGCCAGTAGTGATTGCTTACCATAAATACATGGATATTTAATGCTTCCATACCTACACCAGATAACTGGTGGCCTCTGAAAGTCACTAAAAAGCTTTGGCTGGCTAATAAAGTATCTGCTTCTAATTTTGGAGCAGATCTAGTAATTAATAATTAACACTGATAATTATCACAAATAGTTGGACGGTAGTTTTGGATCTGTTTAACAGAGTATGTACTAAACTGCTATATCAAGCATCTTATTTCCTCACCCAAATGTTATTTTTATTTTTCTGAATTAAACTCACCCATTTCGTGAACAGTTTTACTTTTCCCATGTTTAAAGACAATAAATCCAGTTCCCTTAAAAAAAAACTTTACTGTACTTATATGCATTGTACCAGAAACCTGAAGACAAATGAGATCTCTCTCTATCTCTAGCTATATATTTAGGACTAGGCATTACTATATTCAGAAAACTTTAAATTCTCTTAAATTGGCATACTACCAATTGAATGAATAGCTGTTGATCTTAAGTTATGTCCCACAAGTTTGCAAGACCTGCTTGTTTCTATCCTGCGCTTGCCTAGTTCTTATTGTTATTAGCCTTGTTAATACATGACACAATGAAAGACTTTGTCAATTAGCAGGCTTATTACAGGAGCCTCACACAGATTAGGGCTGAGAGGGTGTGATTGACAGAAGGTCATCTTGTAGGCTTCATCTTGTAGCCTAAGGAAGGATTAAAACCTGACTCTTCCTATTCCTAGACCAAATCTTTACCCGGATCTTTATCCATCACGCTATGCTAGCTGTCCAATTTAATTAATAGTTTCAGAAATAAACAAGGAATCAGATCTTAAGTAATATCAGGAGTGGTTGCTTATCATAAATGCATAGATACTATAGACCAGTGGTGGCAAACCTTTTACTCACAGACTGCCGAACAGATATGCGCTTTGCGTGCTTTGCACATGTGTATGCCATCCACACTAATGTGTGGATCCTTCCCCATGCACTGTGTGCGCAACTGCACCATCTGTGCATGCATGCAGGTTTCACGCAGCTCCCCCATGTGCTGCATGCACAATCGCACCATCTGCACATGCATATGATTTTCACATGCGCAATGCACACTCGCAAACGCCATCTGCGCATCCACACACTGCGTGTAAGTACTCTCGCGTGCATGCCCAAATGTGTGTGCATGCACAGGGAAGCTCTGAAGACTAGCTGGGTCCCCTGAATTGCGCGCATGCGTACTGGAGGCCCAAACACCAGCTGGGGTGCGCACGCATGTGCAGCTGCAGGTGAGTTGGGCGACAGCTCTCTTGCCCTGAAAGATGGCTCTGTGTGGCACCTCGGGCACGCGTGCCATAGGTTCGCCATCATGGCTATAGACTAAGGAATGAGAACCTGCCATTTTTTAGCAGCTGCTGAACTATAATCCTTGGCTATGCCATTATAATCAGCATTTTAGATAGTAGGAGTTGTAATTCAGCAACATTTAGGGTCACATGTTTTCCTTCCTTGTATAGGTAGTGCTCAACTTACAACCAAAATTGAACCCAAAATTTCTTTTGCTAAACAAGACAGTTGTTAAATGAGTTTTGCCCCATTTTACATTTCGCTAGTTAAGTCGAGGACTACCTATAATAGAAAAAGACACACACACAAAATCACAAGAGTTCATTTTTCAGTCCAAAAATCTTAGTATTCAAATAAAACTGAACTCCACAAATAGTTTATATTATGGACAACTTCTTAGGGTCTTTTTTCCATATTTATTGAAGATAGGTTTCATATAGTTTGATTTTTTTGGCATAATCCAAGTGGTAAATGGACATTCTAGTTCTCAAAGCTTATAAAATGTTTTCTGCAACATTTCTTGAGAAGCAAATTAGATTTCCCCAAGAATATGCATTGGAAATGAGCTATCTTTTTTCTGGAAACTTTTTGATTGTCTCCCAGTAATTTTATTCATTTCACAAATAGAAGCACTGCCATTGGTAGCATATACAAATTTAAATCATATACAAGCAAAGTAATAAATTTAAACTGCAAAATACTGTGCAATTTTGCTGAATAAATAATGGATAACTGTAGGTGAAAGATATCAAGAAGGTTGCACAGAAACTCTGAAAACAGTCCAGTATTATCAAGCAATGTACCTCTTCTGCTAATATAATCCATTAGAAGGCATTAAAAACCATAATAAGTATAGGAAGTAATATGGACTCCAGATACACAAAACTACAATTTCTAGGAGATGCAGGAAATGTAACCAATAGCAAAGGCATTATAAGACATACGACAAATATTTTTTAAAAGATAGGTTAGTAAGCTAATATATTCCTCCTGGTTGGCAACATTTACAAACCTCTGATATCGTTATAATTTCATAGTTACGCAGGCATGGCCATTTTTTTAAACAAAAAAAATTAGTCAGACCTTGCCCCCAAAATTTTATGAGATTATCTGCATTTTATAGTCCAATTGTGATATTTATCTTGATGAAATGATAGTGATGATCACCATCTGGTGACAGGCTTATTTGCTACCAATCTGATATTAAATCAGCAGCAGACTGATTGCAGGGGCTTATTAAAGAGGAAGGATAACCTGCAAATATTGATGAGCTTTTTTCCCCTAAAGCTTTTATTTTATTTTTTAAAATTCTTTTTCTTTCAAGCATTTTCCCTGCAGGTGCAGAGTGCACTTTTTGCATTAACCAAGCGTTGATACATTGGTTGCAACAGAAGTCAACTAACTACTTTGTCACCCGAGTCTGACATCTTGGGCCAAGAGATAATGATTGGCCCTAAGTCACCTACCTGGCTTTCATGCCTATGGTGGAACTAGAACTCACAGTCTACAGTTTCTAGTCTGGAGCATTATTTACTAGTCCAAATTATCTCTCTTTCCTAAAGCTATATAAGGCCATCAAATTATGGCCCTATTTCTTGTCTTCCCTTAGAGATGTGACCTGAAGATAAAGTACATCTAGTATTGTACAATACTGTAATATGGCTTGTTTGGTCTTGGCTCATTATGAAACCAAGCATCACAATTTATAAAGCAAATATATGACCAAGTGATATGTGAACCAATTATTGTGTGTTGTTCAGTAATTCATATACAGTGGATGCATTTCTCTTCCCAAAGGTTGGGAGTCAGGCATTCCCAGTACACATTCATTCCTTTATAATTTGATTTTATTTCTCTTTTGGGAGGTTGGTCTATCCCTCAGGAAGAAGGACTGGGTGCTCTTGGCAAATGCTTTTATACTAATTGAACAGGAAGTGGCAATATTGTTGTTGGCATTTTTAAAATCTTTTAATTTTCAGAAAAACAGCATGGTCAGCCTTATCTCTCCCATTCACTGTGGTTCAGGTTTGGATGTCAAGTAAGGAGCTCTATAAAAATAGATGGTGGTATCAGAAATTACTGAGCTGTTACCCAGCAACAGGAGGCAAGGCCAGGATTGAAGGCTAACAGGGATTCTGAACAGGAGGTTTGGAACCTCCAGTGTTTCATTATACAAATCAGCTGTTCTGCTACATCATTATCAAGCAAATTATAGTTTATTCTGATTTACTTTGAAAAAACTTCCCCAATCTTCCTACTACTTCTAGCCAATACTGGGAATTTAGTTCAATGTGTCACATTTGGGCAACCCTGAGGAACTATCCTATTAAAGTGGGTAAAATGCAGTCATGGCTTAGTGATGTTTAAATTAATGTTTTGTGGGGAAAAAATTACTAATACAGACCCAAGACTCTATCAAAATGTATACACATATTCTTGTCACATCCTATGTTATTTTATGTGGAATTTAGTCATTTGCTAAATTTCAAATGTGCTCATGAAAAAAGTATATCTCCAGAGATGTAGTATAATATCCACTCAAAAGAGTGTCTATTATAAATGATTATATATTAATCAAGATCTTTACATGTATTGGATTCAATTTCATTTGCTTCAATGTCTGAGGTCTTATTATAATAATCTAAGGATTACATGTATTTTCTTCCCTTCAAGTTACCCAAGCAGAAATCAAGTAAGAACACAGTGAAATTGGATCTTTGAGGTTATTATGTCAGCCTTGTGAGATAGTCCAGACCAGAAGGATACCCAGATGAAGAAATCCCACTTTATTGTAAGATTACAGTAGTGGAATCATTCAAGATTCTGCAATTTCTCCCCTTCTCTGTTTTTAGTCTGTGGAAAACTAAGGAGGGTCCCCTCTTAAATGCTTCCCCCACTTTCCCCTCACCTGTAGAATAAACTACCTTTTATCAGATTGTTCCCTAGACTGTGGGTCCACTTCCTGTCTCCCAAGGTCATTCTTGTATACCCATAACAATCATGACAGCATCTGGGAAGAAGGAAAGACATTGGGGCATCTCTCTTTGCGCATGTAAATATATATATACAGTATTTACAATGTGGAACAAATATTATGACATAAGAAAATTAGATTTCCTTTCACTGTTCCTTTTAAACCTGTATTTTTGCCAGCTTTTCTTAATTGCTGCTCAGCAAAAAGTGTTGTGATGTGAGTGTCCTAGCACATACACTTGAAGTAGTAGGATTATCAGCCACAATCCCAAGAATCGTTACAGGGCAATGAAGGAGCTACAAGAAAACTAACTCTTTGTTGCCCACTAGTGGTTGATATGACTTTTGCAGCCTAGATCTGATAGCCCTAAAATGGGACATTGTTTGTGTCTCTGTAAATTCAAATTCAGCACAATAA
>JANHZT010000706.1:467946-486534 GCA_032468215.1 Stegonotus admiraltiensis
AGTATGAAGGCTATTGCTTAATGCATTGTAAGCCGCCCTGAGTCTCCGGAGAAGGGCAGCATATAAATCAAAATAATTTTTTTTAAAAAAAGGTATTCATTTAGTACAATGCAGAAAATTAGAATTTTAATTTAAAATGAAACCACGACTTTTTAAATTAGGTGTGATCTCAGCAAAAATCAACAAGAAATATAAAAATGTAATAAATATATCTTACAGCAGTGAGAATACATTTTGTTCAGCACTGCAAGAAAGATACAATTCCTAGAATATTTGATTGGGAACTTGGAAGATACACGGTTTAAAAAAAATCCCTTCTCACACTATGGGGTCTGTGTCTTCCTAAATCTGGCTGGTTCTATTAGAGGCCTGGATGTTCGAGGGTTCTGCACAGTCTCTTAACTATTCTTAGCACTGCGCTCTTGTGGGCAGAGAGCTCTGATGTTGTTCCTGGGATCTGTTGGAGCCATTCCAACCTTAGAGTCACAGATCTGAGTGCTCTACTTTTCTCCATAGTATCGACGGGAGAGGCCAGGATGGGTTGTTCTAGGCTTGTAGCTCTATGGACTGAGTTGAATTTCTGAGTAAAATTCTCCCTGGTAATGTTCCCCAGTTTTTCAACTCGGTCTCAGCTTATGGATGTGAAATTTTTCAGCTCCATGGAGTCTTTGAACTGGGCTTGAATTTTTTTGTTTAGAAATCCCTGGAAATTTAAACTTTCATTACTGCCGTCTCCTGGATTCTTCCATTGATACTTGGATTGGGGGCTCTCTGTGCAATGAGTCAGAGTGCAGGGGGTTGCCCACCTTGGTGCCCCCAACCCCCTCCTACCAGGAAACATTGGGAGTTAAGGGGGTGTTATTGCAGCTGCTGCCCAGGACTGCGGAGGTGAGCTTGGGGCCACTGGGACTGCGCCAGCCTCATCGAGCCTTGGCACAGCTCCCTTTCACAGTGGCAGAGGCTTTGGCACGCTCCTGTCCTCAGGAGTCATGGCCTGGTTGCAGTCCTTTGAAGTTTGGCGCGTGGCGTCATCAGCTGTTCAGTGCAGTTCCCCGAAGCCGTGGGTGGAAGCTGGGAGCCACTCGGATTGCACCAGTGTCACTGAGCCTTGGTGTGACCCGTTTACTGAGGCAGATCATGGTTTTTCAGCCCCAGGCCTCCAGACGCAGTGGCTGGGATCTGAATAATAGCCGTGCAATGTAGCTGCCTCTCAGACTGTGCTAGCCTCCAAGAGCCTTGGCGTGGGCTGTTTAACCCTGCACTTTTCAAGCCTCTACTCGCCAAGGCGCGAGCCACAGCCCACCTGGGAAAGGACTGCCTGCCTGGGCAAGAGTCTACCCCAGACTCTGGGGACCAGGAGGACTTCCTGTTGCAGGCCAGTGAGGCTAACACCATTCCGATTCCCAGAATGTTTCTGGAGGTGATACGGAGGCAGTGAGCCTCACCTGCCACTGCATCTAGGCCTAGCGGTCTGGAGAACACGCTTTATGGCATGGACTCTGACCTTATAAACTTGGTCCAGGTCCTGAAGGTGGATACTCCTGTGGCTGCCTTTACTTCCACCAGACGCGGAGGACGCCTTGAAAGCAGAAGAACGGAAGGAGGAGATGGTCCTCCATAGGGCTGATCAGGCAGACTCCTGGGCGATCTGGGCCTCCACCGCTGCGTCCTTTTTCACCAGGGCATCGGTGTGCTGGCTCAGAATGGGCTGCAGTCCCATATTCCACTGGAGGATATTAGGGTACACCAGGATCTCTGCAAGATCCTGGCAGCAACAGCGTACACTGTGGATGCAACTTTGGCTCCCGCCAAATTCTCAGCAAGGGCCATAGGGTCTTCGGTGATGGCCTGGCGCATGTTGTGGTTACGCCATTGGCGCATGGATGCCAAAAACAAGTGGAAGTTGGCTTCAGCCCCCTGGGACCCATTGCTTGTGGAGACCAGAAACAAATGGAAGGTTCTCCTTTCACAGGGCAGACAGGCTGATTCCCGTCCTTCACCATACTTTAGGCAACCCTCGTTCTGGCAGAGGGGAGCTGGGGCAAGCTTTCCCCAACAACAGTGGCCCTTCCTGTCCCGTTCAGGCTACCAGACTGATAGACGTGCCTTCGGGGGCAGGAGAAGGCACCAGCTACAAAGTAGACGCTCTTTCTGGGCACTGGTGGCAGAGGTTCCCGAGGCCACAAGTGATATTGGGCTTCACCCTCCTATAGGGGGCCGTCGCGGTTTTTTGGCAGACCATTGGGAGGACATCACTGGGTCAGGGAGACGATCAGTATCTAGGGAGGGACTCTCCCTAGAATTTCTCACCCCTCCTCCAAGGTTTTTCCTCCGCTTTCCCATTTCCAGAGACCCGGTAAAATGGGGACTCATGGAAGCGGCTATCCAGCATTTGCTGGACATTAGGTCCATTCAGCCAGTTCCGCCGGACCAGCAGGGGCTCGGCTTCTATTCAATTTTGTTTGTTTTGTTGTTTGTCCACCCCTCTGGAGGGCAATTCTGAATCTCAAGAGACTCAACAGGTATCTAATGTACAGAAGATTCAAGATGCACTCCCTGCATTCTATTTTAGAAGGGATCAGGAAAGGGGACTTCTTGGCTTCTGTGGACCTAACAGAGGCCTACCTCCATGTCCTTATCCGTCCAAGTCACAGACAGTTCCTGAGGTTTTGTTATGCTGGACGCCACTTCCAATATGTGGCCCTGCCATTCAGCCTGGCATCAGCCCCTCGAGCATTCACCAAGCTCATGGCAGCTCTGGCAGCATACCTCAGGGCGATCCCTATAAGGATCCAATGTTACTTGGACAATTTGCTTATCCAGGAGTCCTCCCAGTTGATGGTGGAGAGAGATCTGGTTACGACAATCTGGACCTTTCAGGACCATGGATTCTTTGTCAATCTGGAAAAGTGCCACCTGGTGCCCTCGACAAGACTTGTGCACTTAGGGGCACTTATAGACACAAGGGCTGGCCACGTTTTTATTTCTCAGGAGCGACAGGAGAGTATCTGGACCTTGATTCAACTCATTCGACAGGATGGGACAGTCCTGGTGGCCCAGTTGTCCCAGCTCCTGGGAAAGATGATTTCATGTCTGGCCATAGTACCTTGGGCAAGGTTCCATGCCCAACCACTCCAATGGTTCCTACTCCCCTACCAGAGGGCGGGCTGCAGCTCCTCACCAACACAGGTTTGGCTACCACAGGAGGTGCTTCGCTCGTTCCACTGGTGGGGGTCAGGTGCCATCAAAAAGGGCTGTTTTTACAGGGAGCCAGACAGACTGACAGCAACATCAAATTCCAGCTTCTTTGGCTGGGTGGCCCACTGCAGCTCCCAGGTTGCCCAGGGGAGGTGGACACAGCTGTAGCTCCGCCAAAAGATAAATTGGTTGGAGCTCAAGGCTGCCCACTTGGCCCTCAAGACATTCCAGGGGGAGGTTGCAGGGCACCATGTCCTCCTCCTGACAGACAATATCACAACAAAGGCCCACATCAATCAGCAAGGGGGGACTCAGTTGAAATCCCTCATTAAGGAAGCCGAGACCTTGTGCCAGTGGGTAGAGAATCATCTTTTATCACTAAGGGCAGACCACATTGCAGGGGTAGTCAATGTGCAGGCAGACTGGTTGAGTTGGGCCACCACCAATCAGTCAGAGTGGTGTTTACATCCCAGTCTGTTTGCAGAACTCACAGACCGCTTCGGCCATCCAGTTCTGGATCTCTTCGCCTCTCCGACAAACTCTCACCTTCCCAGATTCTATGTGAGGTTCCCAGCTCCGGGAATGGAGTGGGTGATTGCGCTGAGATGCCCTTGTCCCAGGGCCTCTTGTATGCCTTCCTGTCCCTTCTCCTGATTCCAGCAGTCTTAAGGAAGGTGCTGTCGGTCCTGTTGGTAGCCCGCCCCCCTGCTCAGACGACCGTGGTTCCCTGACCTGGTCGGCCGGTCAGTTGCCAGACCCTGGAGGATTTCCCCAGACAGGGTCTCCCTTAGCCAGGGTCCCGTCATCCATCTGGAGCCTCAGTGGCTCCAGTTGACCGTTTGGCAGTTGAGCAGAGACTCCTGAAGCAGGAGAAGTTCTCCAATAGGGTCATACTGATGATCCAAGCAGACTTCTACCATATGCATTTATAATGCAACTTGGACAACGTTTATGGACTGGTGTGTCAAAGGACATATGGACCCTACCTCAGTCTCAGTGGTGGATGTACTGGAGTTTTTGCAGGAGGGCTTAGAGAAGGGGCTATTCCAAATGCTTTACAATGACAGGTCGCAGCCCTGGCTTCAGTTTTGAACTTTGGGGACTGGGGCTCCCTCACTCACCATCTGAGGGTGCGAGCCTTCCTTCATGGGGCCTTCAATTTAAAGCCCTCGACAGTACACCGCTACCCCACCTGAGACTTGACCAGGGTGTTATAGGCCCTTACCAAGGCACCTTTGAAACCTTAAGAGAGGCCAGCCTGCATCTCCTCTCATGTAAGGTGGCTTTCCTTGTGGCTGTCACATCTGCCAGACGGATTTCAGAGTTGGTGGCATTATCAGTGAGAAAGGACCTCTGTATTTTTCATCTGAACAGGGTGGTCCTGCGGTTGGACCTGACCTTCCTTCCAAAGGTCAACTCCTTGTTTCACCAAGCACAGGAGTTGATCTTGCCTGATTTCTGCCCAAGGCCTTGGCACGCCTTGGAACAGACATGGCATACACTGGATGTTAGGAGGGCCCTCCATATTTACATCTCAAGGACTGCTTCCATCAGGAGGACTGAATCCTTGTTTGTTTCCTTTCAGCCGTCAGCTCTGGGCTACAAGGTGACACCTTCCATGGTGGGTCGTTGGCTCAGGGCATGTATTGTCCATGCCTATGAGCTTCAAGCTCTCCAGGTGCCTCGAGGGATTACGGCACATTCCACACGGAGTGCTGCCACAACGGCAACCTGGGGTACCCAGGCTTCTGTAGAGGAAATTTGTCGGGTGGTGACTTGGACGTCACCATCGCCATTTATACATCATTATAGACTGAACTCTTATGCCTCTGCTGAGGCAGCCTTTGGACGATGTGTACTACAGCAGGTGCATAAGGAGGCAGGGACTCAGGACCAAAACAGTTCCCACCCGTAGGACTGCCAAGCTTTGGTATGTCTCATCCTGGCCTCTCCTGTCGATACTATGTAGAAGGGGCATTGGTCCTACCTGACACGCCCTTTCTTGTGGTGATTGATGGGAAAGGCCAGTCAATCACCTGTTGGCTGCCAGGTATGATTCCGGGTGGTGGGACTCTGTTTCTTTCTTTCAGACAGATTTCACCATTCGCTTCATTGTCAAACTGGGAAACATTACCAGGGAAGCATGTCCTCAGAAATTCAACTCAGTCCATAGAACTATGAGCCCAGAACAACCCATCCTGGCCTCTTCTGTTGATCACGAGAAAGGGCTTGTCAGGTAGGACTAACACCCCTTCTCATCCTCTCCAGTTACTACTTTAGGTCCGGGTACTTCTCCAGCTTTTCATACTCCTTCCTGATGTTGCTGTCACTTGGCACTGCTGTATCTGTCACCACTGCCGTCTTCTGGTCCTTGTCTACTGCCATGAAATCTGTTGGTTGGCCAGTACCTGCCTGCCTGTATGGTGCTTGAAGTCCCACAGGATCTTAGCCTTGTTGTTCTCCATGACTTTCTATGAAATCTCCCTTTGTACTAGGGAGGGTCTAGCCTATACACTATGCAAATATTCCTATATACCGGTGCTTTATAATGCCAACTACTTGGTTGTATCATTTAAAGTAAGCTGTTTTCAGATTGTTGGGGACAATATGCTGACTCTGTAAACTGTTTAGAGAGGGCATTAAAGCACTGTGAAGTGGTATTTGCTATTGCTATTACTATTGCTATGGCTAAAGTGCTGTGACATACTAAAAATGGAAATATATTCACTGGCCAAAACGTTACGTATATTCCTGTTGTAAATTATATTTTTCCTTTGTTTTTTTCTTCCATTTAATTGTGTCTGATTCTCATAGACTGCATGAACAAGTTTCTACAGCTCTCTTGGCAAGGTTTTTCAGAAGTTGGCTAGAAGTCATAGTCACCCAAATGTTAATAATGTGATTTTGGGGTTGCTGTGGCTGTTGTACAAGGACCGGTTGTAAAACACTTTTGTCAGTGCTGTTGTAACTTTGAACAGTCACTAAATGGTTGTAAGTCAAGGACTACCTGTAGAGGGATAGAGGGCCTGAAATAACTTTCCTCCTGCATCTTCCAGACTGCAATAAAGTATCTATTGGTTGGAAACTATCAATATTGGCTTTTCTGTGTAAATGTAAGGTTAGAATTCTGGAGGGGTGAATTCAACAGCATGATTGCATTTTTAGTTTTCTGGACAAATTGCCTGCTGTATGAATGTCAGTTCTGCTGCAAACAATATTTCATGCAGAGAAATTATACCCAACCCAAGAGTTTATAGAATATAGGAAAATCAGGCTTTTTCCTAGATTCCAGCAATTGCATCAAATACAGAATTGTTTCTTCCTATGGCTCTTAACTTTGCTGAATTAAAAACCTGTCATTTTAATTTAAATCTGATCATTTATATTTAACTCAAGATTACTGATACATCTTAATAAATTGAAAGTAAGTATATGCATTCTTTGAGAACTTGAGTTGTCGTGGTTGTTCAGTTTCTTATCTTCCTGCTGAAAATAATGTTCTGCTTCTGTGTATGCTTAAGATTTTTTGGGTAACTTTGCTCTTAGCTTTTTCACAAAGGCATAACTTATAAGTATTCTTTTAGCTTCTTAAAGAGCAACAAATAAACTTGCTGCACAAATTTTGTGAATCACAATTTGTTTAATCAGATGTATGGAGCATAGTTTTGTAAGAGAGAAAGCTTCTGGAGGGAGGGAGAGAAGAGAAAGCATAGAAATAGTAGAAGGAAAAGTGAAAAGCAAAATTGTTTTAGAAATGATCAAACAGCAAATTAGATGCGAAAGATACTTTTGTATTGACTACCTGGTTAATATAAGCAGTATTATGATATTTATTTAATTAGTGATAAATTGTGTTAAATCGTCTGATATATTCCTTCCTGGTGGTTTCACTGTGAGTGTCTCTCATTTATCTTTTCAAGGATGGGCATCTTGAGGTCAGACGCAAAACTATCTGTTACTATTGTTTGTGTTTACTGCAAAAAAAAAAACCCTAAGTTTATATTGAGGGTTCATTTGGCACTGGTAATAGTAGAAAAGAGTATATAATAATAAGAGTAATATATTATAATATATAATAGCACCTGCACTCATTAAGTTAAGATGATTCTTAAGTGTATGAACTGAAACAGGTAATAGAACTTCTTTACATGCTGCTCAAGTTCTTCCAAACATTGTGAGTTCTGTAAATCACATTGCGAGTTCTGCTTCTGGGCTAATGGTAATGAATCATCTACTGGATTGTAGCAATAAAAAGACCAATGACAAACACAAAAGAAACATTGGCAGGTCTTGGGACTTTAGTGGTTTGCAGGATTACAAATAAAACTTAAAAAAAAAACCAGGCAAAGCAATTCAAACCCCAACCATTATGAATTGAGCATGCAGACACAGAAACAGAAGTAGGAGTGGTTCGAATGGTGCCAAACTGTGAATGGCAGGTTTGAAGAGTGTTAAATTTCAGCCTTTTTAATAGCAAGCAGTAATTTAAAATTCATGGTACAAACCTACCCAATTGTATTGATGGCCAATTCCAGATTAAAAAGCATATAAGCGCTATATGATAATTTGCAGAATGTAATGAAACATTTGTAAGCCATGACCCCTTTTAGGGGGCATCAAAGCTGTGGTTGAGGTTTCACAGTTCTAACAGCCATTTGTTAACCAATTAAGTCATGATTCCCTGACTTCATCTGCTTTGTAAGCAAAGTATCAGTCACCTCAGTGTGAAGCACTGTTTTATCTCTTGTCTATGTCTGGATCCACTAAGACTCTGGCACCTAGTATTCTCTACTGACTGTTCAAAACTGTCATTTAGAATACCACACATTACTTCTAATGTATTTCAGTCACCTTGACTTTTGCCCACTGATTGCTGCTTTACCCACTACTGTGGCAATTTAACTAAAACACATTTAGGATTGTGAATAGTTGCAAGGACTCTTATGTGATTTAATAACTTCAATAAACCTCACGCAGAGAGAACAGTTTCCTTTGTCATTGTCTCTACTGGCCCTTGAAGTGGGTGCAGATAACACTACAGGTAGTGCTCAACTTGCAGTGATTTGTTAGTGACCAAAGTTACAATAGCACTGAAAAAAATGACTTCTGACTGGTTTTCACACTAATACTGTTCTAGCATTCCCATGGTCACATGATGAGAATTTAGATGCTTGGCAACTAGTTCATATTTATGACAATTGCACTGTCCTGAGGTCAAGTGATCACCTTCTGCAATCTTCTGACAAGCAGTCAGTGGGAAAGCTAGATTCATTTAACAACCATTATTAACTTAACATCTATAGTGATTCACTTAACTGTAGCAAGAAAGGGCATAAAATGATGGCAAAACTCACTTAACACCTGTTATGTTTAGGAACAGAAATTTTGGGCTTAATTTAAGTTGAGCGTTATCTGTATATGGATCTTATATATTTGGCTCAAAAAGATCTCATGCAGAACTATCCTGAAGCTCTTATTGGGGTCTTCCTCAATGGTGGTGTGGCTTCTGGTGCTTCCTGAATGCCATCTCTGTGATCTGTGAGTTATAAATCACACGAAGACAATTATCTTCCCTCTGGGAGGGAGGGGAGAGGGAGAGGAGAGAGGGAGGGAGAGAGCTGTGAATACCTCTGGTTTTGCTGCCTCATTTAAATAAAGTTGTCTTGTACAACTATGCCAGTGTTACTTTCATTCCAGCACAAAATTTGGTTATGTGTGCATTGATTGGAAAATAATTTTTAAAGCATTTTATTTGCAAACGGTTGCTAAACAAGAAGTGTTTATGAATATTTCTCAACTTTAAGCATGTAATTTTTGCTATTTTCTCACTTCCTTCTCCATTCAATGGCTCCAGTCAATGATAAGACAGAAGTTGTGATTGATGCTTTATTGATTAATATACTTCTATGTGGAGGATGGGGGGGGTCATAATAGGATAACAGAATCATTGAAAGGATAAAAAACCTATTTTGTTTAGATTTGAAATGGCAATTTTGAATTTGAAACAGTATTTTGGATGATGATGGATAATGGCAATAATAATAGGGGAAGCATAGATAGAATTACTTCATCTAGTATTTCCCCATTTAAAACTTTGTAAGGTAGATTGGGTCAAAGATACTGATTGGCCCAGTTAACAACCAAACTATTATGTTTGAGAAGGGTTTTAAACTTGTCCGTCTCCCATCTTACCAGTATATAATATTGCCCCTCCACGTATTAAAATAGGAATTTTAATTTTAATTGTATACATCTTATTTTATATAAAATCTCCAAACATCGGACATGACTCAATAGTTAAAATGACAACATATATCTTGTCAAGTTTCTACTTATGCTATCCATTAAAAGATATAAACATTTTTGGATCTATGCTAATATTAAACATGGAAATAATCCCCGCATCATTTCATCACTCCATAGCAGATCTAAAAGTGACTGTTGTAGAAAAGTGGGACATAGCAGATCAAGTGACAACTTGTTAAACTCAATATATTAAAAAGTTTCCGGCAATCCTAGAAAGTCTCAAAAAACACAATGGGTTTTTTTAACATGTAATTGTTAATTGATAAGATACTTGTAGTCTGTCTCACAGATAACTTGTATCTGCATAACCTTGTCTCTTCCTTTCTCCCACCCACCTCACCCCAATTTACATCTTACATCAATCTAGCCACTCTACATCTGATCAAATAAGTTGCAGCTTACAAAAAAGCATTACTTTTAATAATCTTCATTAGTGAGAGAAGATGCTAGCAGATTCCTGATTTTTGCAATCATAGACCAACAGCAGCACTACTCTTAAAATGTAATAGGCTAAGAGCATAATATGGAAGGAGAGATATCACTAGATGGTGCACAATGACCTGCACAATGGAAGCGATTCTGCTGTTTTCCTGAAACAAACTACCCTCTTGCAAATGCTAAATAAGATTTTAAACATAAATGTGGCAGAGTGAATGAGTAGGAGGAACCATTTTGTAATTTGTTCAGAAAGCAAAATGTTTTGGGGAACCTCTGTGAGCAATTATGTAGAAATCCCCCCCCCCAGGTTAAGTAATTTTCCTTTATCTTTCTTTAAATAGGATATTTAATAGCATATAAATTAAAATTTTAAAAAAGGATTCATAAACTGGTGGTAATTTACATACTCTGGTCCAGTACATTGTCACAAGCCAAGTATTAAGGATAAATGCTTGTAACCTTCGAAATAAATGTACTTAACTGCATAATTCATCAACTCAATGGTTGCAGTGTGTGTCAAAGACCAGCCTTCTCAGTATATTTTACAGATGAGTATTTAACTCATCTGTAGAATGTACTAAGAATTTGGTTGCAACCTTCATGCACAAAAACCTTATTTTATATTAAATTGTTCTTTAAAAGTCTGTTTCAGAGCATAATTAATAATTGTATTTATCCTTCACTTTAGGGAGAATCTATAAAATATTTCCTGGACAATTTGGATAAACTTGGAGATCCAGTAAGTTTTATTTCTAAATTTGGTATTTGTATTACTATGAAATGCTAGAAGGAATTTTGTGTTAAATAATAAGATGTAGCATCATTTTCTACATTTTATTAATATTTGATTGCAAACTAAATGTTGTAGACCCTATGATGTTCTAAGATCCAGTGTCAAACATTGATATTGTCTACTGTTTGCTGATTGTTCCAAAGCCACTTGAACTATAATTCTTGATCCACCTCTCATAGTTTAATGGAAACCCATCCATCTATTTCTAGTTTCTAGTATCCAGTTAGATATAATACCTGCCCATTTTGGATACATTATAAATACATGCTCTTAAGAAATTTACTGTATTTTTCGCACTATAAGACACATCTGACCATAAGATGCATCTAGGTTTAGAGAAGGAAAACAAGAAAAAAACATATCAGGCGGAGCCTGAGAGGACCACAGATGTCCTCTCATGTGCCAGCTCTGCCTATTGACTCCTGCACTGTGGAAAAGAGACAGAAGAGGAGGGATTCAGCACTGTAAAAGCCGCGGCCCGGCTGCTATTCACCAAAGGACCAGCATTCACACACAGACATTTTCACCCACTTTCGCGGAGGGTGTAGGGTGCATCTTATGGAGTTAGATATGGTTTATCTTTACCAGTTATCAGTGGCAGAAAGGTCTAAAGCAGGGGTCTGCAACCTTAAACACTGAAAGAGCCATTTGGACCAGTTTCCCACAGGGGAAAAAAAAAACACCAGGAGCCACAAAACCTGGGTGGCCATGGCCAACTTGATGTCACTCACTCCCAGTCACATGACCCCTTAGCCATGCTTACCCAGCCAGACATTAGGGCAGAAAACCAGGAACCACAAAACCTTTCTCTCCCTCCACCCTCTGAATCTATCTATCCCCCCTCCCTGTATCTCTCTCTCCCTCTATCTTCCCCTCTCTCTGTATGTCTCTCCCCGTCTGTTTCTCTCTCCCCCTATCTCTCCCCCTCTGTATGTCTCTCCCCCCACTGTATCTCTCCCCCTCTTCCTCTCGCTCCCCCTCTGTATCTGTGTGTGTGTGTATGTATGTGTGTCTCTGTCTCTGTGTCTCTTCGCAGTCTCTCGGAAACTCAGCGAGCTCTCATTGGGGCTCTTCACTACTCCTTTTCTTTCTTTTTGGAAATCCGGGTTGGCTGAGGAACGAGCATGAACCGCAGTGGAGACTTCCTTTTGGGCGACCCTCCTTCTCCTCATGCCCCCCTGGCCGGGGCCAGGAGTGTGCACATGAGCAGGGAAACCCTCAAGTGAGCGGCCACCTGCCCCACGTGTGCCTTTGCTGCGCTTTGGCGGAGCTTGCTGGCTCACTTGAGGAGGGTCTCCCCATTCGTGTGCACACTCCCGGCCCTGCCAGCCATTGGGTCGCGAGAGGAGGTGGACAGTCACCCGAAGGGAAGCCTCTGCTGCTGTTTGTGCTCGTTCCTCAGCCAGCCCAGATTTCCAAAAAGGAGTAGCAAAGAGCCCCAATGAGAGCTTGGTGGCTTGGCCCAGCCTCAGCTTTCCTGACCCCTGGAGTGGGTGTGTGAGGTTTGGTGGGCCCATCCCTTTTCCCGCTACCCTGAACTTCTTAAAGCCACAGCTGGGTCCTTCATGGCCATCCCCCTTTCTGTCATCCGTTCCTCCCAGATCTCATTCCCACCCTGCCAGTCCTTGTTAGCGAGGCCAGCGTCGGTAACCACCAGGTCAGACCAGTCTCTCGGAGCAGAGAGCAGGTTGCATGCCTCCCCAAGCAACCGAGGCATGCCCAGCACCAACAAGGGCTGGAAGAAGCTCCAGCAAGAGTGAGGCGTGGAAGAATCAGCCCCGGCCACTTCTCCACCCATGGCCGTCGCCCTTACTTTCTCAGGCCAGGCGAGGAGTGACTGGGAGGGCGGGGTGAGGCCAGCTAGTGACACGAAGCTGCAGCAGCCAGGGACACGAAGCTGCAGCAGCCAGGGACAGGAAGCTGCAGCAGCCAGGGACACGAAGCTGCAGCAAAGGGCCCAAAGAACCAAAAGTGGCTCCGGAGCCACGGGTTGCCGGAGCCAATCTAAAGCATGGAAATGGGTTCCAATAGGTTCTGTGTTATTGTTTAGCATGTAAAAATGCCATTTATGTATACAATGTTTTTCTCACTCAAATACCCTTTTTAAAGTATGTTAAGGTGACCAGGTTGAAGTAGATTACTCGTTTGTCAAGGAACAATGAAATTTTTGCTTTCATGGACATTATGTAAGGTTACACATTGCTTTACATTCTTACGTTACTTGGTACCAGCTTGCCTCAATAAAGCAGGAATCTAAACTAAGGAATTTCATTATTAGTTTGCTAAAAGCTTACTCTTACCACTATTCTAACTTTTGATATTGCATTTGATATAATCATTCTGTGGATGCTTAAAATGTAAGTTTTTTCCCTTTTCAAATGTAATATTTATTTTATTTTTCAGTAGTTGCATTAACAACTTAGATTATTTCCCTCCAGGATTATCTTCCCTCCCAGCAAGATATTCTGCTAGCACGAAGACCTACAAAAGGAATACATGAGTACGATTTTGAAATTAAAAATGTTCCCTTCAAGATGGTTGATGTAGGTGGCCAGAGGTCAGAAAGAAAACGTTGGTTTGAGTGCTTTGATAGTGTCACTTCAATACTATTCCTGGTTTCATCAAGTGAGTTTGATCAGGTACTTATGGAAGACCGGCTAACAAACCGTCTTACGGAATCTTTGAACATTTTTGAAACTATAGTCAACAATCGGGTTTTCAGCAATGTGTCCATCATTCTCTTTCTAAACAAGACAGACTTGCTTGAGGAAAAAGTGCAAAAAGTGAGCATCAAAGACTATGTCTCAGATTTTGAAGGAGACCCTCACAACTTAACAGATGTCCAAAAATTCCTGGTGGATTGTTTTCGCACCAAACGCCGGGACCAGCAACAGAAGCCCTTATACCACCATTTCACCACTGCTATTAATACAGAAAATATTCGTCTGGTATTCCGTGATGTCAAAGATACCATCCTTCATGACAACCTCAAGCAGCTCATGCTACAGTGATGTTGAAAAGACTGATTTCTGTTAATAGTTTACAGCAGGAGTTTAAAAAGTAAACCTGGTCTTGTCAGACCTCATGATGTGTGGGTAAAAGCTGCTGCTGTTCTTATTGCCAATTTCTCTTGAAATCAAAATCTCTTCCTGTTCATTATCTTGAATCAGTTTTAATTTTTAATACTTTTTTTTAAAGCTAACTCCAGGTTTTAAATTATTCTGTCTTTTTCAACTATAAAGCCTAAACTATTAACTTGTAGATATGTGCTTGAAAGAAATTATTTGGAAACATGCAAAGTTCTTTCAACTGGTTGGATTTTAAGAACGCTATTGAAGAGTTTTCTGATTTAGACAACCACCGCCAATTGTTGTATATGGTAAATGGCTTTGCTTTGTCAAATAATTAACCTATATTTCAAGTTTACAAATGCACTTCTGCTTCCATGCCAATAGAAAGTGCTTTTAGATGGTACCAGAAAAACAAAAACAAAAATTGCCACTGAGTATTTCAGTCAGAATGAATCATACATAGGAATTCTTGGTCTTGTTTGGTTTTTGCTAGATCATATAGTTTGACAAAACCCCATGATTTTACAATTTGGGCCTCAGCTAACTTAAACCAAAAAGCTGCTTCCTGCAGCTTTGAGAGTCCTTCTCAGTTGCCATGAATAAGCCATTGTCTGAGAACACACCTTTTTTCATTTACTAAGATATTGTGAATTGGATAATGGTGGAAGCCAAGCACAAGATTTGTTTTTCCCAAACAGTAATTCAGTTTATAGATGTCAAATGTAGCTTATTAAAGAAAGCTAACACACTGAGTATATATAGCTGTAGTTGACAGTAGTGGCCATTATATTAACTAAAAAACCCTAAAATTGAATTAAAGTGTAAAGCAGATGAATGATATTAGACAAATGACACCTTAAAAAGGGTAAAATTAAAAAAATATTCGACCTCATGGCTCAGTTACACATGAAGACTTAATTTTGCAATGAAATAATCAGTAAAAATAATAGCTTTGTTGATGCTTTGGTCAAAAGCCAGTGTCATCGGTAATTCTGAATATCTTTAATTATACATTCTAGATTTTACTATAGAGCTTTAAAGAGGATATTTACAAAAGGGATTGACACTTGGGTTCTAATGTTTAATGCAATAAAATATATTTGATTTGCTTAAGAACAAAAACAATTAGCAAATTTCCCTTCTTTGTTTCATTTGTTACATGGGCCAAATTTAGTTCATTGTTCTAAAAGGAACCCTATTCTGTAGTTTTTATAAAAGGAAATCAATGTTTTTGTATTTTTGAAAAATATGTTTTTGCCATTCGTTATACTAGGATAATTAAGTTTTTGTGCCAATTGAATGCTTTAACAGTAATTGGCCTAGTCCAGTACCAGTAAATGGTTAACTGATCCAGTATCTTATAATCTAAAGTGCCTCTTGGTGTTTTTTTTTAAAACTAATAGTGGCCTTACAGTGAATACCAGTTTAGCTGGTTGGAGGAAAAGAGCTTCAAAATCATAACAGACAACAGAGTGCAACTAAACGATTACTGCATTTTTGCTAGAGTACAAAGCCAACATAATCAGAACCTTCAGGATTCTAGGGTAAAACAAAAACGGAATGCCATTTTTTCTATATTGGTATTTTAGAATACTACCAGCACTGTTAAAAAGAGGGAAATGAGTGGTATTTTGCAAGACCCTTTAAACCTACACTTCTATCTAGCAGTTAAATCCATCAGAAGTTGAAATAAAACTATACATACAAAAATGAAATATCAATTTTACAACTCTGCTGACAGTATTGTTCAGAGCAGGAATGCTAAACTGGCGGTCTGTGGGCTGGATGGGTCACACACAGGCCACGCCCATCCAGGCTGATGGCAATGTGATGCGGAGAGTTTGACACCTGTGGTTTTCCTTTTTTACTCCAGAAAAATAACTTTTAGAGGACAGTGAGGAAATTTATTAAGGTAATGTTTCATTCTGGAAATAAAATTAAAGCAACTATGGAACACGTTAACGTAAGTGATCATTATAAATCTCAATATATTTCATGAATATGGGCTTACATGTATTTTAAGTAGCTGTAAGGGACTATGATTTTAATGATAGGAAATGGTGTTTTTTTCCTTCTTCCACAGATCTGCTTCTCTCCCCATCAGTCATATATACAGAATTTGAGTGTGGCAGAATTGGTAGGAAAAGTAATCCAGAGATAGCCAAGTAGTACTTTTCCCAGGCATTTCTCCCCTCAATTTATCGTGGACCTTTTTTTTTTGATTTTTAAAAAAAGACTTATTGGAAGGATAAACTGTTGTGCCAATTTTGGATAACTGAAATGCTGTAACAAAACATTTGGTGAGAGAGATTGAGTCATGGTTGCAATGGTTAAATCACCAGCTTGCAAAACTGAGGATCCTCTAGTTCAGGGGTGTCAAACTCAAGGCCCAGGGGCCAGATCCAGCCTGCAGGGTACTTAGAAAACCCTGGAAACGGCAAAGGACCGGTGCACAGTGCTTCTGCCTGCAAAAACTGGCTCCCAAGCTCCAGTTTTGGAGGCCACGGCCTCCTGCAACTCTCTGCTAGTGAAAATGGAGCTTGGGAGCCTGTTTTCACTGGTAGAGCACTTAGGCTATCACAGGCGTTGGCAGGAGTGGTGTCAAGCTGGCCACGCCCACCCCGGCCCCCCGAGGTTGAACACAACCCTGATGGGTCTCTTAGTGCAATTGAGTTTGACACCCCTGGCTCTTGTTCATTGCTGGGATTTTTTTCTTTCTTTTTCCTCTTCTCCTGTTACTATGGACTCTAAACATTGTTGGGTACGGACTTTAATGTTTCCTTTGGGGTATCTGGTATTTTAAATATAATTTTAATGTGTTCTATAGTCTAAAATAAAACAGGAGTTAAAAAATTCTTGCTAACAAGAGTGGCTTAGTTTTCTCAAGTACAATTCTTTGTTGCCAGAGGCCTTCATAGAAACATTTTTATAAACGTTTTTAAAAATTATTTTTATTTGGTGTGGTAGTTTTTCAAATTCATGAGGACTTTCTAAAAAGTATCTAAATTACTTTTGACTTCAAAACAACTGACCTTTTTGTATTTCGATTTTCATAAAATTCAGTATTTTAAAATCTAAAGCAGAGGTATTTAAGTTCTTGCATAATTAATTTCTTTAAATTATAACCAGGTCATTTTTAAAATAAACACAGTATTTAGCATTGTGCCTTATTTTGCAGCAACTCAATACAGAAAACCATTTCTCAAGGCTTGAGAAATCCTCTATTTTCTCACTGTGAAATAGGTGAAAATACAGGATAGAACGGAGCTTTGCCTCATTCCCAATTTCCTGTACTGATAATGCCAAAGAGTAGTTCGAATATAACTTATTGACAAAACAGACATCGGAAGGATCGTCCTGATGCTCTGTGACCACAGTCTGGCAGAAGCTTTTCTCTCAAGTTAAGTTTGACTCAGTTTTGAACAGAACTGGACATTCATTGTATTTCTACAAATGTTGCTGAACTGCAACCGCAGTTATCCTTCCTAAATGGTTATGTCAGCTTGCATTGCTAAAAACTAACGTTCAACATTAGACAACCATATATTGCCTGGCCCTATTTTAAAGGATAAATTTAAATTGAGATAACAATAACAAATTTCTTCTTAAGCTGTTGGGTTAGGTTGTGTGTGTATTATGATCATCTGTTCAAAAAGCAATTAAAAACTTCTGATCAATGGTACCACAACTTAAGTCTTATTTTAAAATCAGGTTAAAAATATACAGCACTGCAATAGTGTCCTTGGCAGTTTTGTTTATCTTATACTTGAAAGCAGATGATTGCCAATTATTTAAAACTGCTTTCACTTTCTTCAACAGCAGCAACAGGTTATGTATTATAAAGTTCTTTGTAAAACATTTTGTAATGACCCCACAGAATCTTTAATGAAACCATGATTTGTATTACTTTTGTATAAATGAGGGATATGTTTTATGACTATACTTTTGAAATATGTGTATCTTCTGTAACTTTCTAGGGAAGAAGAGAATCTACTACTTTGTAAATTCGCCCCATCCCTTTTTGTCCATGGTTGGCAATAAATTATTTCTAAAGAAAGTCTTCAAATGTATCATTTAAAATGGTTTGATTACTAAAAGATGAAACCTTCATTTAGAAGTACATTGCTCTCTGTACATAATTTGCAAGTGTTCAAGCCATTAATACTGCCTTGTGTAAAGTAAATTACTGACAGTAAATAAACAATATACATCCTCATGAAGCCTGTATTTCTGTACTTTAGAAGTGTTTTTAATTAGTTTTCAGTACAATCATTTTTGACTACCTAGATTTAAGTAAACCTTAAGCTATCCACTAAAATTGATTTTAGTTCTGTGGTATGCTTTAGTGATTTTGCAAAGATTAAGGAATCAACTTTGCATAATTAACAGGTAAAAAAATACTGTGTTGATGTATAGAAACGTTAACTGCAGGGTGGATTTTATTTAAATCAAGTCTATTTAAATCACTAGTAAAAACGCTTGATTTAAACCAACTTGATTTAAATCATAATTTTTAAAGAGCAACTGTCATGTCTGTCCGGCAGCGGCTCCTCCTGACCTGCTGTTGTCTCACCGACAGTTCCATTCACTTTAAGGGGATGGCTGGTGTTGCGGCAGTGACACAAGGTGAGGGACGTGGCAGGCAGCAGGTGAGTGGATGCCCACTAACAGGCGCTGCCATGATGGATCTGAAATGACAGGTGCCCTTTTAATATATGTATAAGCTGCTTAGAAGGTTTCACTTTCATTTTTACTGCTTGCCCTTCCTCCTCACACTTAGAG
>JANHZT010000706.1:501417-512562 GCA_032468215.1 Stegonotus admiraltiensis
GTGGGCACTCACGTGCGCAACCCCCCTGCACTCCCCCCGCTTTTGGCACGCGATGGCAAAAAGGTTCGCCATCACTGCTCTAGGTGCTCAGATAGCAAAGTATGAGGTTGGGGTGAGAGTGCCTGACCCAAAATCATCCAGCACATTTCTATGGTTGAAATTGGTCTTGTATCTGGCTGTCTCCAGTTGTAATCCAACACAAGTCTATCGCACTGGCCAATTCTACCTTTTCTCACAAAATCTCTTGTGATTCCAAACACCCTGCATTGCAACTACAATTATTGAAGTCCACGATCAATAGACCTTATTAGTCAAACATAATGAGAAGGCTGGTTTAAGTAGAATTCTTCCATTTACAGTATATTCTGTGGCAGAGCAAGAATTCAGTCATCATTTTTCCCACTATAAAATGATTTTGCCATCTACATTATTCCACATCCTGCAATGAAAGTGTATACTCTGATTTGAAAACTAGCTAACTGTGCTATAGGGACTATTAAGCTCTTACTCAGCACAACTGTTGTGGTTTTAAGTTGGCTTATGTGATTTGGCTATATCTGTGTTTCAGACTTTGACTCATGAGATTGGACACATCTTTGGGCTCCATCACTGTCAGTGGTTACAATGTGTTATGCAGGGATCCAATCATCTGGAGGAATCAGATAGACGTCCATTAGATCTTTGTCCTATTTGCTTGCGCAAGCTGCAGTCTGTTCTTGGGTTCAGCATTCTGGAAAGATACAAGGTATGTCACTTCAGGATGGAGCCTTGTATCCTTTAACAGTGTGAGAAGTGCTTTAAATGATGCTCTTTCCAGCTCTGGCAGAAATGAGAAATCCAGATTATGCAGAAGGGATTCTATTACATTGCTTCACTGGATACCAGTGTCCATTCTGTGCTGTTGAGAGTAACGATGAGGTTCAAAACAGAGTTAGGGACTCAAGTCAAAAGTTATAGATCTGCTTAGCAGAATAACAGGAAAGTTATTGCTGGGTAGTGTGGACTTATAAAAAAGCCAAGACTTTTTGAAAACTTAATCCAAAGATCTGCTGCACCCAACCATTTGTATGTACAGAATTGGTTTACCACGTATGGCTTGTTTCATTGTTTTCTTTATGACATTAAGGAAATGAAATGTGTCTCTGAAGAAAATTGATCAGCAATACAGTGTGAAAAAGAAATCATCAATGTAGAAATTTGACTTGATACTAAATAGCTAGCCTGTATTTTGTTTTCTTACTGTGCATGCCCATTTTGAATAATGTTTCTAATTCTTTTAGGCACTACAGAGATGGATAGAGGATAAAGCTAATGGAACAGAAGAAGGGCACAGCAGTGAGGCTAGAGGAGGATTGCCAAAGCCGGTGGAATCATTTACAGAAAGTTATGAGATGCTTAGGAAATGCTTAGACGTTCTCCAGAAATAGGTTTGCTCTACAGGTTCAAAGGGAATGCTCTTATTATAATAGTATGATCACTATTAAAATATGGTGATAATTAAATATATTTTAAGTTAAAAGCTAAAAAAAACACTTATGGTAAATATTTAAGCTGTTTGTTCTATATGTTTTCTTTTGTCTCTACTAAGTTACTCTTTTTCCTGAAATGTCTAACACAGTCTAATAACACATTATTTATTTCTTATATTGAAAGAGTTAAGCTGTGCTGCAATCCATGGAACTGTTGTCAGGCATCTGAATTAGTTGCTTCGTCCACAATATTGACTGACAAATCAAGCCCTGTTTCTGTCTGTAAAATACCTGCTTACATGACTTTGGAACAAACATCAGCAACTTAAAGGAGCATTTTCTCTGCCTGTTCAGCAAATGGTTTTTTTGCATTCCATGATGAATGACAAATTTGCATTCCATTGCATTCCATGATGAATGACAAATCCTGCTTATTTGCATGGAACAAGAAGTGGAATGGAAGCAAATGAGTTGTGCATGTCAATAAACCCTTCATGCACATCGGAATTTAAAATTGGCACAGAAAAGCTTGTGGGGCATGAAATGGATCAGAGCCTCCAATACTTGTGCTCCTGAAGTCAGTTAATTTCTCTCACAGTATAGACCCTGTCCATTTCATCAGGGGTATTGGGTCAAATTCAGCCGAGATATCCAGACGAAACTGCCCCAATCATCTCCATAGGACCAGTATAGCTGGAGTCTGACTACAAGCAGATCGTAAATAAAATATCCACAGTACATTTAAAATTACAATTAAAAACTCTGACATTAAATAACAAGAAAATAAACAAAAAAATAAAAAATATTAAAGCTGCTATACTGAAATCCATAAATATCATCTCTGCAGAGGGTCTGCAAAAGCTCAATTTTTAGCGTGTTCCTAACAGCTAAAGAAGCTACATATTTTACAGTTCATAAATAAAAATGCTACTCTCTCTTCAGAATTGAAAAAGGAAATAATTTGGAGAACTGATGGTCCTCTGGATAACATTGAACAATGACCTGGGAAAGAACAAAGGAGAAAGAGGAGAACTATACAAGCACAAGGACATTTTTTTAATGTCGGATTAATTTGATAAAAATGTGTATCCCTCTTTATAAGGTCTGGAACATTTTTAATGGGAAATCTATTAAGATTTAGGAGTAAAAATCTTCTAATTTCCTTGGTTTGGATTATTAATATATGGCACAATAATGCTTTCATCTTAAATCTAAATCCAATTAACATATTTCCTTGCCTAATTAATGTTAAGCATATTTTTTCTCCTCTTCCTAGCTCGGTAGAATGGATTTCCTACTGTGTATAATTTTCAAGGTTAATTTTAGTTGGATGGGCACTGACTTGTTCCAGGATGCTTTCTGATTTCCCAGAAATTAATGTTTGACATTACGGCACCTTTAATTTTGAAAGGATACAGAAATCATTTCTTTCCACGCAAGAAATTTTTGCAGGAATATTAACTTCTGATGAGAATTTCACCTGACAGACAAAAGGCATATTGATCATGTTACCCAGATTTTGGGTATATTATATTTAGGAGTGTTAGAAAAATAATCAAATAAAGATCTTCCAGTGTACTTGAAATTATCTGTCTTTTTTGTTGACATTTTTGGTTAATGTTCAGACACAAAACAAAATGAGAAACTTTCATTTTTGTTTCATTTTAGTTTGCTGCAGTCACACTTGCATTGTCTTTTGCATTATGTTTTATATAGTTCATTTGTTTTTGTATTAATCTGAGGTGAACATAGTCATTGTGAGTTATTAAAGAAACACTTCCTTTGCCTCAGTCCCAGGTTAATTAGGGTAGTGGTTTGATATATTGATACTTTACAAACTCCAAGGATATTTTCTTAGATGCTGATAGGGCAATTGTATCTTACCAAGCATTCACATTGTTTCTCCCAGCCAAGAAAAATCTGGATTTTTCAACATGAACATTTTTAAAGGCTTTTGCCACTGTTCCCCATCTCTACCTCTGCAGCTTTGTGGAGGGAGATGATTTGCTGTGAACTATGGAGAATTAGTTCAATGGGATTAACATCTCCTTTCCAAGGTGGATTTCTGCAGCATCTAGGATGGCCAAACTCAGAATAAAATTGGAACAGAAAAAAGTACTCAATGGATTACCTATCTGACACAAGGATGCTTCTGACTTTACAGTAATCACTTAGGTGTGTCAGACTTTTCTTCCCCCTGGTTAGGCAGCTTAAGCTGCTTGATGAAAAAGGAACCAGAGGCACTTTGTCCTCCCTTATACTGAGCCATGGGAGGCAAGAGATTTGAGGGGAAGTGGAAATGAACTTGGTCTATGTTAAATAGTGGGCGCAAAGAAGAACTGGACACGTTAAGGTTAAGCACTTTTATTTGGCTCTGTAATCACAATGGCAAACCTAGCCACGGCAGCCCTTCTTATAGATGGGAGCTGTCCACGGCTTCAGCCACTGACGTTGGCTTAAGTTTTCCCGCTCCCGGGTCTCTTACTTGATTGGCTCATTTGAACTTGCCACTCAATACTCAACACCCCTCCCCTCTAGTTTGGTGTTGTCCAATCCTGAAGCTGTTAGGGTATGTAGTTCTGTAAGTAGGCGGTCCGTCTCGGGGCGCGACTGGACCTGCACAGATCAGTCCGTCCAGCGTTCCTCAGAGTGCGAGGTCGAGTTCTGTGGCTTTCCTGGTGTTGCCTCCGGAACTCTCTCGAACTCAGTTGCTGGTGTGATCTTATTCTCCCGGATGTTAACTCCTTCCTCCCCTGGATGGAAAAGGTGCACTGCTCCGGCTTCTTGGTTCCTCTTCCCAGCTTTCAGGTAAGTGTCTGCTTCCATGTCTTGGGCTTGAGACTTGCTCTGGTTGTTCTTGTGTTGGTGCTTGGTTTAGGACCTGGTTCTCGTCCATGTGTTTCTCCTCTCTTTGCTTGTGGTTTATCTCTTTCGGTTCGTGTTCGACCCTGGTTATTCATTCCCTTAGTTGATTGAGATGTCTTTTCCAGTGCCTGCCGTCCTCTCTCTGTAGTCTGTATGACAGTGGCCTGGTGACCTGTGTGATCTCCGCTGGTATCCATAGTGGGTTTCAGCCGAAATCCTTCACGTAAACCTTGTCCCCCACTTGGAATTGTCTGGTTCTACTCATAGAGTCGGCAGGTTTTTCTGTACTGAACTGTGGGTGAAGTCTATCCAGTGTGGACCTCAGCTTCCTTCCCATCAATAGTTCAGCTGGGCTCCAGTGTGTCGTGGTGCTCGGTGTGATGTGCTGGATGCTCAGGAGCTTGTCGAGTTTGGCTTGCATGTCCCCCGGTCCTAGTCTGGTCAACGTTTCTTTGGTTGTTCTCACCATTCGTTCAGCCAAACCGTTCGTCAAGGGTTTTCCCAGTGCTGACAAGGCGTGTCAGATTCCTTGATTTGCAATGAACATTTCAAAGACATTCGCTGTGAATTGGGGTCCGTTGTCTGAGACTATTAGGTCGGGCAATCCATGGGTTGCGAATAGTCTTCTGAGGACTCAGATGACCGCCTCTGCTGTTGTTTGATGGCATCAGACTCACTTCTAGCCACTTTGAGTACGCATCCATGATGATGAGGAATGTGTTCCCTTGGCATGGTCCCGCGAAATCTATGTGTATGCGGGACCAGGGTGCCCCGGGGGGAGTTTCCCAGTCGTGTGTAGGGGCTGCATGGGGGGCTGGTCGGGTTTCTTGGGATGGTGTGCACGCTGCCACCCAGGACTCAATCTCTGTCCATTCCTGGCCACCACACATAGCTTCTTGCCAGTGCTTTCATTTTTACGATCCCCGGGTGACTCGTGTAAAATGTGCAGAATGTCCTGTCTTAATGTCTCGGGGGTGATTACCCTGTCTCCCCACAAGACGCAGCCCCTTAGCCCTGAGAGTTCTGTCTGTCTTGTTTTGAAAGGTTGAAATTCCGCGCTGATGCTTGTGTCAGGCCAATCCTTCCAAATCCAATTCAAAACGCACGCCAAAGTCTTATCTTTTGCTGTGGCTCTCACAATGTCTCCCATGGAGATTTGCGCATTCCCCATGGTTTCAATTAATAGTGTGGATGTAGCGGGTGCTGGGTTCTCCACGTTTTCCAGCAGGGGACATCGGCTGAGTGCGTCGGCCTGTGTCATGGTCTTTCCAGGCTTGTATGACAGCTGGTACTCATAGGCTGCCAGGAACTCTTATCCACCGGCACATTCTTGGGGACAGTATGGGGGGTGTAGGCTGGTCTCCCACGATGATCCCCAACAGCAGCTTATGGTCGGTGATGAGTTTGAATCTCCGCCCATACAAGTATTTGTGAAAACGTTTTATGCCAGCCACTGCAGCCAAGGCCTCCTTGTCTAGCTGGCTATAATTTCTTTCCGGCTTGGACAGTGTCCGTGAATAGAATGCGATGGGGGCTTCTCTTCCGTTCGGTATGCAGTGACTTAGTACAGCTCTGATGCCGAAGGGCGACATGTCACAAGTCAGTCTAATTGGTAGTGTCCCGTTGTATTGTACTAACACTCTGTCCGATGTCAACAGGTTTTTTTTTTTTTCAAAAGCAATCTTCTCTGGTCTTCCCCATTTCCATTCCGTCGTTCTGTCCAACAGCCGGTGCAACGGTTCAGCAATAGTTGCTTTCCGCGGTAAGAAGATGTTATAAAAATTCTGCAAACCTAAAAACGCTTGCAGTTCTGTCTTGTTAGTGGGTGCGGGCGCTTCTCTGATGGCCTTCAGTTTGCTTGTGGTGGGACGTATCCCGGTGCCGTTTATTAAGTAGCCCAGGAACTCTTCTTGGGTTTCAGCTAGATTGCACTTGTTCTTTTTGACTTTCAGTCCCACCTCTTGAAACCTGGTTAGCACTGCCCTTACTCATTGTTGTAATTGCTTCAGGTCTATTGCTGAGATCAACACGTTGTCAAAATATGGAACGACTCCATCGATCCCTTGTAGTAGGCGTTCCATCAGGCTCTGGAACAACCCTGGGGCTACGCTTACCCCGAATTGCAGGCGTTTAACTTGAATGCTCCCCTGTGCATTACTATTGTCTGCGCTTCCACCATGGCATTGTCTACGGGGAGCTGTTGGTAGGCTTGTGCCAAATCGAACTTTGCAAAAAATTTTCCTTGGCCCAACGACTGTAATAAATGTTGCACTACCGGCACAGGGTATGCCTTTTGCTGCAACGCCTTATTTAATGTACTTTTGTAGTCTCCACAGAGTCGCACTGACCCATCTGGCTTGGTGGGTGTCACGATGGGTGTCTCCCACTTAGCATGGTCGATCGGCTCTAAGACTCCCTGCACTATGAGCTTGTCTAGTTGCTTGTCTGTCTTGGGCCGTACAGCAAAGGGGACCCTCCTGGGCTTAATCTGGACAGGGGCGACTTGGGGATTTAGATTGAAGGAGATCGGGGACCCCATGTACTTGCCTAATTCGCCGTTGAAGACGTCCGCGAATTCTGCCATCAGTTCTTCTTCCCAGTTGCCGCTTCCGATGTGGTCGATTCCGATTACTGCTAGCCTCAATGGCTCGAACCACTCCAGACCCAACAGGCTGCGTCTGTCCCGTTCCATGATGGTGAGGGGTAGCTTTCTTCGGAATGTCTTGTACTGGATATTAAAGTCCTTGGTGCCCAGAACTGGAATCCGGTGTGAGTCATCGGTGTTGAAGGGCACGGGTTGTGATGTCAGGGACCAGCTGCTTTATGGTCTTCCAGGATACCATAGATAGGCGTGACCCTAAGCCGACCTCCATCTTGCAGGGTCTTCCCTCGATGAGGACAGTCGCCGCCATCTTGTCTGCTTTTCCCACGCTCGCATGTCCCACTATCAGTGTCTGATGGGTTTCTCCCCTCTCCGATCTGGAATCCTCATTTCTCCATCTTCTTCCAAAAGGCTGTCTTTTGCCACTTGCCTGGGACTGTCGGTTATTTGGAGGCGAGTTGGGTGGTCAGTTCGGTTGGTTTCTCCAGGACGCTGGCTGGGATGCTCTGCAGGCTCTCGCTATATGTCCCTTTTGGTGACATCTCTGACATATAGTGTCGCGGAACCTGCATTCCGCCTTGGGGTGATTTTCCTTGCATCCCGTGCACCAAAAGTCCTTTTTCCTTTCCCTTGTGGCTTCCCCTTTCGGTCAGATCTGAGGTGGTGCACCTCATCCTCATCTTCCTCTTCCTCCGATTCCGTTTCTGCCTCCTCATAATGGATCGCGGATTCCTCTTTCCCTTATGGCCCTTTGTTCACCTTCTTCATGGCTGCCACGGACTTTTGTGACGCTTCTGTTGCTGAGGCTTCTTCCATGGCTTCCTTGAACGTTATTTGGAGTCTGGCCAGCAACCTGCTTTGCAGTGTCAGGTCCTTTAACCCCAACACTAGCTGGTCCCTCATGGCTTCTAGATTCGAAAAGTCGCACGCGGCAGCTATCTCCCTTAGGGTTGCCATGAACTTGCTGATCGATTCACCTTCCCTCTGGTCCCTTCGGTAGAATTTATGTCTTCTCACCAGGGATGATGCTTGGGGAGCGTAGTGTGCCTTCAAGATGTCTTGTAGGGTTGTCCAGGTCATTGTTCTTAGGTCGACAGGGGCTGCGAGTGCTTTTGCCAATTTGACCACGGCTGGCCCGCAATGCATGAGGAAGAGGGCCCTCTTCCTTTGTTCCGACAGGCTGAATAGGTCGTTCGCCTCCATGAACATGTAGAACCTTTCCATGTACAATTCCCAATCTTTTCCAGCTAGGTTGAATGGTGCGGGTCGGCTGATTGAAGACATTTTGGTAGCCAATGATCTGACCGGTGTTGGTAGTCGTTGATCTGGATGGCTGATGATTGCTTGCTGGATGTTTAATGCTTGCATTCCTCGTCCTTCAGGATCCAATCCTCGTCACCAGTGTTAAATAGTGGGCGCAAAGAAGGACTGGACATGTTAAGGTTAAGCACTTTTATTTGGGTCTGTAATTGCAATGGCAAACCTAGCTGCAGCAGCCCTTATAGGCGGGAGCTGTCTGCGGCTTCAGCCACTGATGTTGGCTTAAGCTTTCCCGCTCCCAGGTCTCTTACTTGATTGGCTCGTTTGAACTTGCCACTCAATACTCAACAGTCTGGGTTGAAGAATTGATGTATAGCTGCGGCAGACACTTCGAATAACTCTCTAGAACTCAAGACAAAAAACAGGAAGGAGAAGCTAACTTCCTGTGGGAACGCCTGTCACCAACTCCTCCTCTCCCTGAGAGTGGGGACCACTCAGCGATCGCCTCAAAAGGTATTTTGGGTTTTGCACAGGGGACAGGATTCCGAAGTTCCACTCTTCAGCTCCTTCAGGCGGAATCGGCTCGGCGCCTCCTGATTGGTTCAGGCCCAAGCAAAAGGGAGGTGCAAAGCCTGGCTTACACTTGCGTTGAATCGGGGAACCTGGTGACCAGCAGCGGTGAGGTGTGCGAGCGGCACAGACGTGTGAGTGCACAAACCACTTTTGCCGTACAATTACCAGATATTTATTTTTTTTAACACGGGTGTAACTTTGGCCTTTGACTTGAGATGAGATGATTGATGGGGAGGGGGTCAATTGAAAGGAGAGCGAGCAACCAGAGCAAACTGGGAAAAGTGAGTCCTTCGGCCGCAGCAAAGGGCAACCCGGCCTCTAGTTTGGGGTGGGAGGCAGGCAGGGAGAGTTGGAGAACTATCTGTCTTTTGTACGCTCCACTCTGGGCAACGAGGCTGCAGGAATTTCAGTTGTGGCTCCGGCGGATGCAGTGCAGTTGCATCGGTCCTTCTAGCTAAAGTTATCCGGTGCATGAAGGACACCTGCAGCCCGATGTCGGGCGGGAAGGTAGCTATTCCTAAGGGGCGGGTGAAAAGGGGGTGCACATCATGATTGAGCTGGAACTGGGAATCGGCGGCAGCCAGGCCCAATGTGCCACTTCCAGCGAGGGACGGTGGAATTTTCCATGCTGCGCTCCCTGCGGAGGCTGGCAGGGAAGGCCTTGCTCAGTGAGCCCCCCGCTCTGCCCTTCCCCACCCTGCTTGGCAGGCTTGCCCCACGCTCAAAGCTTGGGGGTGGGAGTGTGGGGCGGGGCGGCTCGGCTGGTACTGCAGTCGCTGCTCTGGTCTGACTCTTTCCCAGACTTAGGCGCTTTTCAAACAGGTCATCCGGCTCCAGATCTTTTAACTCTTACAACTTCACGCATTTTGCCTGTAACCCCGGGGAGCACCCTGATCCGGCTGGAGCAGAATTGTTCCCGAAGCATCGGCTCCCGTCCCCGACTTAAATGAATTGAGAAGTTGGTTGAAACTCGGTTTCTGACTTGCACCCTGCGCGCAGTTCACAGCTGTTCGGATTTACAGTTTTTCTTTCTTGGAACATCTTGAGACTCTCTGCTTAAGGTTGTTGTAATATGATTGCAATTTAGCTGCTCTGTCCCAAACTCTGGAGAGAGGATTATGCTGGTTTGTGCAGCCAGCTGTGAACTCTCTGAAAATGGTTTAAGGTGATCCACTCTGCAGTCTTTAACCGCTCATCTCCCATTTATTGTCTTATCTCCCGAAGCTTTCTTAACAGTTATAGCACTTCCATCAAAGGCAGCATGTTTTTGTATTGTATTTTTTCCTTTGATATGCATAGGAACTACCATTGTTCCCCATTCTGGCAAATACGTTTCAACTTGGAAATGGAAGTGCTGCTTGGTCTTTGCACAAGACATATGTTGAGCTTTAAAAAGCAACCCAAGGATTATCTGGAAAGTGACCCATTTAAATGTTTTCCTTCCTGCTAAATGGGTCTCATATCCCTCCATGCTAGCTTCTTCTTTCAAATGAAAACATCCCAAGTGAGAACTTTTGTTCTTTAGGCAAGTCTCTTAAATCACGGAATTACACTTTTGGAAAAGGTCACTGAAGCCATCCAGTGCAACACTGCAGTGTGCAGGAAAACCAATTAAATCCTCCCTGAGAGATGGCTGTCCAGCTCTTAAAAACCCTCCAATTTATAGCCTCTGTGGATATTGCTTACAGTCTGGAAGCTTTTTGTTACACATTATAACTCTAATACAATTTGGAAGGCTTTGGAATGAATTGGAAGTCAGTTCTGCTGATGCATCTGAGAGAAAGGTTTTCTGAGCATTAATTCTGAGCCTAATGATTATGTATGTATGTGTGGCCTCTTCTTTCTGAACAAGGAATATGTATGTATTCTTGCAGTGACAACATATTGATTTACCGTATTTTTCAGAGTATAAAATGCATCCTTTCCCCCCTAAAAGGGGGTGAAAATTTAGGTGCGTCTTATACACCGAATGTAGCCCTGCCCATCCACTGTCCCCCACTCTTTGGCCTGTGCCTCGCATTAGTTACCTCCTTGCAAGCAAACAGCAAGAAAAAACAGCTCCTTTCAGCTTCAGCATAGACTAATTAGTACAAGTTGATTAGATCAGCCTCCCAACTCTCAGCTGATTTGCTCTCAGCTGTTTTGCTTAGGGCTCTGCTGCTTGCTGCAAAGACTGGAGCGGATTTTTTTCCCCTTGTGCTAGTCAAGCTTTGCTGAAAACGAAACTGAAAGTAAAGCAGGCTGTTGGCTGTTTGCTGTAAGGAGGCAAAATTAGGCAGAAGCAGAATGAGATTTCTTTTTCTTCTTTTTCCTCACCAAAAAAGGTAGGTGCAAACAATGGGAAATTTAGGGCAAAAGAGAAGAGTTCAAGATTTT
>JANHZT010000706.1:514729-527965 GCA_032468215.1 Stegonotus admiraltiensis
GTTTTTGTTGGGGTAAATGTTTGCATTGGTTGGAAAATGATTTTTTATTACTGTTTTATTTGCAAATAGTCACTGTTGCTACACAGGGACTGCCTGTATTATTGTAGTTTTATATTAGAGTTCAACCTACAGTAATTTAGGTAGGTTAGGCCAGAACTAAGTATGAAAGCAGCATTTGCCAGTGACTGTGGCCTTTTATTCCAAACATTTTATTACACTGCTATGCCTACCTTACATTTTCTGCTTTACTAGGAATATAACAAATATAAGATATGCTTGCTAAACAAATAACAAATTGTATTGGCACATGCCTCATATTTTATTCCTTTATTTGCCACCAAAAAAAATCCAGAAAATCTAGTTATTCCCATCTCTCAGTGATCTCTGCAGTTTATTGAGGCTCTACTGTAGGTGATAAAGTGCTGAAAGTAAACAAAGGATCCCAAATTGCAACATGGTCTTCAGAATTTTCCAGCAGGGAGACAATATGGATTGCTTAAGATACAGGGACATCATGTTCCTGTGCCTACCTAGGGCATCTTGATGACAAAAGTAAAGGATTTTACTAGAACATAGTGCAAGTAAATAGCTCTTAAGATCATGTTTTTGTTCTTTTATAAGAATATTTGAAATCAGAATGTTTAATATATGATTCACTGAAAATTTGCCAGCATTCATATATGTATGTCTTAAGTACATTGTGATGGTATAGATTAGGTTGCATTTGTTTTTTGGTAGGGGATACTGAAAAACCCTATCAGGAATCACAATGACCTTAATTTGTATTATTCTTAGCAGAATAATTGACATACAGTGCCATTATCAATGGATTATCAAGAAACATTTTAAATCTGTACTTGTGTGTATTCAGAACAAAATCTTGTTATCTTCTCATTTCCCCCCTGAGTTGTCTAGTGAGAAAAAGATGTATAAAAGTGGGGTAAGCAAGCTCGTGTCACCTTTGATGTGGCTATTTATTAAAAGTCAGTGAACAATAGTCAACATGTTGCCGCCACCTCTTAGAATTCCCTTTCTTTATACAAAACGTAATTGAAAATGGGAGATGCACAAATTGCATTTTAAAAATATTAATTTTGTTGCATTTTTCTCTCTGCAGTGACTGTTACATTGATCCATGCATTATGTAACTGCAATGAATGGAGCATTGTTTAAAAAAACCAGGGTTACCAGATATAGCAGTAAAAAATCTGGATGACCACTAGATGACAGCCAATAGTTATGTTTAAATTGTAGGTAAATTGAGGACCCGGATTGTGGAGGCAATAAGCCAACTTTGTATAGAACAACACCGCTTGGGGGGGCCAAAAGCCCTAATAAGCAGGTATATGCAAAAAAGTATGCAGGCTATTGCTATAATGCATTGTAAGCTGCCCTGAGTCTACGGAGAAGGGCGGCATATAAATTGGAGTAATAATAAATAAATAAATAAATATGTTTCTGCTGCCCTCCTGTGGTCACTTGAATTTTTAAAACGTAGATCAGATAACCCTCATAGTTCTCCAAGGCTTGGTTTAAGCAGTTGGCCCCTTTAAAATCTCAAACATGGCTTCACTGAGGCACACTGCCCAGTGGGAATTGCAAGGAAGTAGATGACTGAGGCATTAGATTATACAGTTTCACCTTTCAATGCACTCTACTGTAAGGACAACTCGGGTCATACAAATGGAATGACAAAATGTACAACCTTCATATGAAGGCACTGATGGAACAATCAGAGCTTCTATTTAACTCATAAAAGACCTACACATGAATGAGGGTGGAAGTTAACAAAGGTAAGAACAGGTCCCAAAAACACAGCATGCACGTTCTCAAGCTTGTCCATAGAGGACTAAAGCCTACAGACATAGACCTAACTGAAAGATGATTCATAGTATAACCAAAGACAGTGGAATGTTTTCGGAATAAAAATGTTTTTCTCCTGATTCACCAAACTTTCACAGGTAGCCCTCCACTTACAACAGTTCATTTAGTGACAATTCAAAGTTACAACATAACTGAAAAAAGTGAGTTATCTTTTTCACACTCATGACTTTTGCAGCAAGCCCCATAGTCACACGTTCAAAATTCAGATGATTGGCAACTGCCTCATATTTATGACAGTTGCAGTGTCCCAGGATCACATGATCACCTTTGCAAACTTCTGACAAGCCAAGTCAATGGGGAAGCCAGATTCACTTAACATATTATTCACCTAACAACTGCAGTAATTGACTGAACAACGGTGGCAAGAAAGGTCGTAAACTAGGGCAAAACTCACCTAACAAATGTCTCACCTAGCAACAGAAATTTTTGGCTCAGTTGTGATCATAAGTTGAGGACTATTTACTGAAACAATCTTAATACAATTCCATACATGCTTGAAATGTTTTACTAGATTTAAAGCACAGCCTCCGTTACATCAGAGCAGACTCTCAAAGTCTTATTAACTAAGCCTATAGTCTGGTGGTTTCAGCCTTTGAACTCCAAAACACCACACAATATCTTTGTTTCATTTCTTTAAAAGGCACCTGTTGCAAGACTTCTATAACCATAAAAATAAGTAGGTGCATTATTACCTATGCCTAAAAATCTACACACTAGAAATGCATCAAGACTTGGAAAGAGTTTGGGGCAAATGGTTTGTTTTAAGTAACAGTTAATCACAAAATAAAAATAAATCACTTTTTAAAAAAATTAAAACTGCTAGAACCAGTGATTTGCCTGAATGTCAAAAGGCAAGTACCGGTAAATCTTTAAAAGTAGAATCCTATTCATGCACAATCAGAATTAGTCCTTCTATGCCTGATACTGTGATTTTGAATACATCTACTCGAAAAGCAAGTCTCACCAAGGCTGCAAATTTATGCACATTCAGTAGTGTATCTTGAGGAAAACAGTACAACATATAATCATACTTAAGATTATGCAATAATTTTTATCTGCATTTTAAGGTAATACTGTTATGAAAAAGCTATAGTAACTGGCCCTAAAATAGAACTGGTAACCTCCAAACTTTTGTAGAGTTTAACCAACTTTTTAAAAAAGCACACAAAAGCTATTTGTTAATTGACTAGTGAGGAGTGACAAAAGTTAACTTCTTCCCATATGTTGCTGGATTCCAATTCAAGTCACAGGACAAGGAGAATTGGCTACCTGTTCCAAGTATAAATTTAATACCTGTTCTCCAAAATTTTAAAAAACAGCAGCTATGCTTATTTGATGAAAAGAAACATTTCAAGACTGCTTCGTCAGATAAGCCACATCTGATTTTTCTTTCGCCTAACATCTTGCTTTTTCACTATGATTTGGAATTGAGAGATTATGTGTTGCCTGCTTCCCATTAATAAGAACATTTGAATCACAACTTCATGCTCAGTAAAAGTGCGTGCATGGAATTAATCAATGGAACTTCACATGCCACGTGTTTTCAAATAGTAGATAATATTAACCAGTCTTTATGATTGCTAACATGTTCACCTTTGTTGTATTGCATTCCCTTTAATGTGTTAGTTTTGAAAGGTGGACTTGAGCTGACTTGTTTTTCCCCAATCTCTAAATAACGTGTGTTAAAATTCAAGCTATGCTATCACAGCCCTTTACAGAATCCTCTGTTTTCCCAAAATCAGTTTCTATAAAATCGTCCTGAGGCTCCGAGGCATTCTCTTGTATTGATTGTTTCTTTCTTTGACATGTTAAATTCTTGCAAGGCCTCACCAATGAAAGGAATACAGCAGCCAGCAGCATTCCACCAGCACACGAATAGAATGCAGAACTGTATTTTTTTGTGGTATCCACTAGTACACCTGTAAAAGCAAGTAGAAAAGAGCATGTTATGAAAAACTTTATACATGCCAGTTTGCCACAATCTTTTGAAACATTTTCTTCAGATTTTTCTTTCCTGAGCGTGACTTATAGAACACCAAACCTAATCTTCCAAGTTTAAGAACAAGAGGGGCACCTGGGCTTAATAAGTGAATTACTTGAACAATTATTACATTATTTAAAAAGAAGGGGAAAAGAAGGCAAATGACTTTACCAAACTGTGTTCCCATGATGCATGCTTGGGGTTTGGGCCCATCCTAAATAGCTCAAAATTGCAGCTCAACAATTCTAGAAACGGTATTGGAGGTGCTCCTTGAAGTGCAGCCATTCAACTCACTACTACAATTATTTCTAAACAGTCTTATAGTGGCTGGACAATTTGTGGTTTCCCAGGTGTTTATGAATTGCACCTTCCACCATCCCTTATTAGTCCAATAACATCTAGAAGGCTACAGGTCTCCTCTTCCTCTCTTACCTTCCACATGTAAACTTTGTTCTGATTCCTTATTTGCTTGCATATTGCTAAACTCAGAATAAAAATCTATGTAGCTACGGTCAGGCAAGTAGAGATTTCTATGGCTTGTAAAGAGCTGGGTTCAAGTATTAATCTAACCCTGGACAAATTCTCTTTCACTATTAGCCTTCTGTAAAATAGGAAAAACTACCCACTTCGTAGAGTTTGAGGCATAAAACAATATACCAATCTTGAAGCACTCTGTAAATTAAGATTTCCATTGCTAATAGTATGATTAGTAAGGATGCTACTGTTCAACTACTGCCCAAGCAGATGGATAATGTCTGGAAGCCAAAGAAGTGCTTACTGGGCAATGCTAAAATATTAAGTTAGAAGGATAAAAAAGTAGCAAGATTGTTTATTAACTAACTTATATGCTGCTTCCTAGCCCTCTCTATGCTGTTTACAGGGTCATATTGCCCCCAATAATCTGGGTCCTCTTTTTACTGACCTCAGAAGGATGGAAGGCTGTGTCAACCTTGAAGCTGATCAGAATCAAACTCCTGGCAGATGGCAGAATTAACCCGCAATACTGCATTCCAACCACTGCACCACCACATCTTTTTACATAATAAATTGATTAGCTCCTTTAGGGAGGCTGATGAAAATGCAATGCTTATAAATCTATATGGGCTGCTAATGTAAATTGCCTTCTATTATTGACCTAGAGCCCTTGTCATCTAGGAGTATTTCAACTTCCTCCTATGTATCCTATATAAGCTGAATTGAATGTTCCCTGCTCGCACAAGAGCACCTTTTCCATTTTTTTACTTCTTCAACTGTGGTTTAGTATACATTACCATCACAGTAGAAAGCTGCCTAATATTGAGTCAGGTAATAGGTGCGCATATGGTAGAATCTTTCAATACTGGCTGGCAGTATCTCTTCATATTTTCAGTGAGGGCTGTTACTACAGCTGAAACAGATGAGCTTTGGGAGGAAATTTATTCAAGCTATAGAAGTCATATATCATAACAGCAAAAGTAATGATAAATGGAGAATTGACAGAATCTATTGAAATACAAAAAGGAACAAGACAAGGTTGCCCACTGTCACCACTGTTGTTCGTGCTAACACTAGAAGTACTAAATAGAAATATTAGAGAAGAAAAAGAAATGAAAGGAATGAAAATTCAAAATCAAGAATATAAATTGCAAGCATTCACAGATGACCTGGTGTTTATTCTGGAAGATCCACTTGATTCAATAAATAAACTTTCTTAAGGAGAATAATTACAATAAGCTTAGACAACAGATAGTGACAGATTTGGCTATATGGGAGAATTTGCAATTATCATTGATAGGGAGGATATCAACTATTAAAATGAATATATTGCCTAGAATTTTATATTTGTTCCAGACAATTCCAGTTAGGTTGGGGAAAGATTATTTTGAAGACCTGAATAAAATAGTTTCAGTGAGGGCTTTCTTCAGCCCTACCTGATAATGACACACTGAACCTTGGGAAACAGGTGCAATTGTTAGGGAGCACCAGCATGGGTAGTAAGTAGAGAGAGAAGTAAGAAGATCTCTGAAATGCTGCTTAACATTACCTGCAAGGGGTGGTCCAGCCAACCCTGATAAGCTTTGAATAAATACGTAGACCCCTGCAGCAGATGCCATCTTCTCAATGCCCACGACATCCTCTTCAGCTAGCATTGGAATGTGTGTGCCCGCTACTGTCCCGAGCATGAATCCAAAGAAAATGCTACACATCATTAGCCCCCAAAAATCGTAGGCGAGAGGGAATGCAAAAAGGGCAACGTCCAGCAGAATGACACAAATGAGCTCAATGTAAATCTTTCTGATGGGCTTTTTGTTGAGCACCCAACCAGCACTGATTCTACCAAAGACTTCAGCAATTGCCATTGCTGAGAGAATGTAAGCAGAGCGATCCTTGTTGATGCCAAGGCTCATGCTGAGAGGAATTATGTATAACGAAGGAGCAAAAAATCCCAAAGTAGCAAATAGACCAAAAAGCGCGTAACAAATAAAGCTGCAGTCTTTCAACACAGAGAAGTCTAGGAGTTTGGGTTTGGGTTCCTTGGTAGGAATGCCACTATTGGCTATGAACATCTCCGTGTTTTCCTTTGGTTCTTCACTTTTAAGTTCCAAGTTGGCATCTCTAGGTACGTTGTGAGGTGAGGTAGTTATTTCTACTCCTGAGTCAATGGAGTCTATTGAGGTGCGTGTCTGTTCATTTTCAAGCATGTACTTTGTCTCTCTTTGCTGTTCCACTGGTGGTACTTTCACTACTTCTTGTGCTATGATTGTGATGGGTCGCAGCAGCAATCCGCAGGCAGTAATTCCAAGCTGCAGTAGACCAACAAACAAGAGGCTGGCTCTCCAACCAAAGTATTCCTTTGAAGCAGTGATAGCTATAGCATAGGAAAAAAGAAAATGTACTTATGAACCAGGCGTGAAATACTCCCGGTTCGGACCAGATCGCCCGATCCGGTAGCAATGGCAGCGGGTGGTTCCGAGAACCGGTAGCAAACACCCCGCCCTCCCCCCTTGCCCAGCTGAGCTGTGGGATCATCAGAGGCTTTTTTTAATTTTTAAAAGCATTTTTTTACAACCTCTTTGGCCAAAAAAATGCTTTTAAAAGTAAAAAAAAAAAGCCTCTGATGATCCCGCAGCTCAGCTGGGATCATCAAAGGCTTTTAAAAGCATTTTTTTTTCAACCTCTACGGCCATGCCCACAGAACCGGTAGTAACGAATTTTACATTTCACCACTGGTATGAACTTGGAAAAACACTCACGTTCATAACATTAAGTTCAAATTTTGCCATAGTTTACACTCATGGAGTTTAGGGACAGGCATAGAATTCTTAGTTAATTCTTTTGGGAGACGTGGATAGCTTAAGCATGAGAAACAGAAAAGCAAACTACAAAATGGATTTTTATACCAAGTGTTTCTTTGCCCAGGTAAGCTTTGGTGCTGCTGAATTTTAGCACGTTAGACAGAAATATATATATGCTTCTGTCACCTTAGGGAAAATGGGATCAAATACAGTTCTCTTACTTTTCCATATCTATACTGTGTGAAACTAAAACCAGTGTCTTTCTCCACCATGATGGAATGAGTTATACGCAACAGATATGGGAGCTAGAACAGAAGACACTAAGTATGGGCAAAATGAAGGTTTTGGCATGGAGGAGGACTGAAAGCACATTTCATCTTAGCACGTATAGTACGCCTGGTGAATTCTAGTAGCCTACTAGAATTGCATCAAGCCATATGGATATGCTAAGACCCTAGGGTTTGAATTTCAGATACGATGGCTTAAACTCCCAAATAACCACATAGACAGCCTTTCTACTATTAATACTGCAGTTGAAATTGCAATTCAGCTTTATTTTTAGCTTGGAAATTCTGCATAGGTTGTATGTCATTTTACTCTGCTTATTGAAAAAAATAGTAGCAAGGTGAAAACATGCTCTATAGTAATCCGAGCTCGTGTGTAGAATAACGAAGGAGTCAAATCGTGTCCTTAATTACAAATTTAGGCACAAACCCCCTTTTACAGTTTTCTTTATATTTCCAATGTAAAGATCCGGCTATCCCTTCTGTCATCCTGTCCTTTATTTTTCTAAATCTCCCTCCCCCACTTACTTAGCAGGTGGTATGATTTTTCTTAAGACTGGAAAGAAGTTCTAATTACTTGGAATATAATGAATGGAATGATCTCTGACTCTTAATGAAAACAACATGCATTCTGAGAATTTCTATGCTTTTCTAGAAAATATGTTGGAAGTTGAGAATACGATTAAATTGATATCCTGTCTCTTTGCAGGATCTCCAGTAAGAGTATACAGCACTCTTCTCTCCCAATTCTCCTCACAACAATCCTGTGATGTATGTTGGGCTGAAAATGAGTAACTGGCCCCACCAAGTAGGCTTCTACTGCTGACAGTAGCTTAAATTTTGCATCTATAATACTTGCATTATTACATAGTTGTTTGTTTTGTTTTTAGTGCCTTGATTGCTGGTGACATGGACAACTCCATACAATTTTCTTGGCAAGAAGTTGTTTACCAATGACCTATTCCTAAGGCTGAGAGAAAATGACTGGCCTCAAGTCATCCAGCTAGCTTTATGCCCAAGGCCCAACAAGAACCCCTGATTTCCTAGGTTCTCATCCCGTGATGACAAACTTATGGCATGTGTGCCAGAAGGGGCACACAGAGCCATCTCTTGGGGCACAGCAGCTGTCGCCCATTGCTCTTCCAGGTTCTGGCTTCGTGTGCATGGGAGTGCTGTAAACTGGAAGAGCAACTCCCCAGCACGCATGTGCACACCGGGGACCTGAGCTTCCAGTTTCCGATGCACGCATGCGCACTGGCCAGTTGGTCTTTGTATGCACATGCGCGCCAGAAACTGGAAACTCAGCTTCCTGGCACACACATGCACGCCATGGAGCTGCTTTTCTGGTTTCCGGCATGCCCTCCGGTTTCAGCACTCAGTGCCGAAAAGGTTTGCCAACACTGTTGTAGTCTAATGCTTTTACCCACTAAATCAAAATGAACTTCAATTATCTATTTACTTCTTTACAATATACAGTTGATGCCTTTGAAGCATGATTTAATGGATTAAGCCCAGTTCTCTACAAAACAGGGATCCTCAACCGCTGGCCATGGACCAGTACCAATCTATGGTATGTTGGGAACCGGGCCATGTAAGCAGCAGGCAAACAGGCTAAGCTTAATCTGCACATGTGTGGGATCCAAGTTCCACATATGACACCACCTCCCCCCCCCACCCCAGTTTGAGGAACAGAGTTTTTCTTCTGAAATCAGTCCCTGGAGCCAGAAAGGTTGGGGACTGCTACGCTACAATTAATATATTTGTTAATTGAAAATAAAAGTTTAATACGGCCCCAAGGTAGCTAGGTTTGGGCAGGACTACGTTTTGATATATCCATGCCAAAAGGGTGAAGAAGCATACAATGTTAAGATGCCTCTATGTCAGAAAAGTCAAGAAATGTGTTTTTTTTACCTGGTGCAAAAGAAAAAACAGCAAAGCATTCTCCTGTAGAAGCCACGGCAGTGACCAATGAGCGCTTTTTGTCAAAGTACTGAGACAGTATGGTAACAGTTGGAAGAAAGGCAAAACAGTATCCTAAACCTGTGAACAAATGCCAAATGTTAATATAAAGCTGTTGTGCTCCTGCAGGATCGGAAATATTTTTTAAAAGTTATTCACTCAGGACATACTCGCCACCAATAATTTATCTTGAAATTCTGACATGTTTTGCTAATTCTTGTTAATGTGTAGTTTTTCAAATAATTAGAATGTGTCGTGATACATTTCCCATAATAAGCTCTCAAAATGTACCCCTGCTGTCAAGTGGGCAAGGAGGCTGAAAATCCAGGCCTGCCTGTGATGGCATTAACAACCAGGGTCACTCAGCAGAACTGAGAACTATGCAGATTTTTCTCTTTTCTAGATATCTTGGCCTCTTCATACAAGAGCTACTTCTACTTCTCAATGTAAACATTTCTTGCAGAATTATGTTAGCTCAACATTTCTTTAAAAGAAACTCACCCGAAACTATGCCAATTGAGATGTACATTTCAACCAGTGTACGTGCAAAGGAAGCGGCAACCATTCCACTACAGACCAGTAGCCCTCCAATCATCACCACCAGACGATGACCAAAACGATTAGCTACAATTGTAGAAAGAGGAGCTGCGAAAAGAAGGAAGATTTAATTGTTTATCCCTCTTTTCAGACCAGAATACTGGAACCCAACCGATGTGCTTTGGTTAGCAGGGTCCTCCGAACCTCTCCTCCCCTTATAGCACCTTGTATCCAACAGCTAAGAACGTGGCAACATATAAGTCGCTGGTTCAGTGGTTCAGTGATTCAAACTTACCAGGCATCAGTAATTTACTTCTGGTTATTTTATTTTTACTCTATTAGAGCAATCCCAAGTGGTAGGTCGTACATACACACATTTACCTAATGTATAACCAGTCTGGTTGTTAAGAGTCACAGCACCAGGCTAAAAACTGGGTGATTGGGAGTTTTAGTTCTGTCTTAGGCACAAAGACAATTGGTGATCTTGGGCCAGTCACTTTCTCTCAACCCTAGGAAGGAGGCAATGGGAAACCACTTCTGAAAAACCTTGCCAAGAAAAGTGCAGGAACAAGTCCAGACAGTTGCCAGTGACTCAAAGACACCAATATAAAACATCCCCTCACTATGTATATTTCATTAATAAGTCCACAGTGGCAAATTGGCAGGCGTTCCAAGTTTCAACAGAGAAACCTTATTTCTCACATCCCATCAGGTGACATGGTTTGATTAATAGGTAACCAAAATATGCTAGCTCTGCAGGATCAAACAGGATGGGCAGATACTATACAGGACGGTCCCTCAAATATGTCTGTAAACTTGAATTAAGCCATCATCTAGAACAGTTATTAAGCATAAAATGCATAAAAAGTAAACTTTCTCCAAGAGCCTAATTGTAAATCAATGTATACAGAATGCAATCCTTAATTGTTCTTGTACCGTATTTCTTTCAGAATTCTCTTATTGAAAGACAAGAGCTGGTTTGACTGAGTAATCTCACTTGGGATAAATATATGTAGTCCTTACTTACTGACTGCAATTGGAACTGGCAAATCTGTCATTAAGTGAAATGGTTGTTAACCCAAAACATCATAGCCACACCAGATTTACAGCAGTCCCACAATGGTGTAAATGGTGGTTAAGTGAATCACTATGGGTAGTTAAGGCCAATCATCATCTGACCACAACTTACTGCTGGCTTCCCCATTGACTTTGCATGGTGGAAGCCAGCTGTGAAGATAGCAAATAGTGATCACAGGATGTTCTGATGCTTATAGAAACTGCATGCTGGCTGCTACATGCCCAAATCGCGATCACTTTGCTGCAGGGAATAATGCAATGGCTGCAAGTTCAAGGACTGACTGTAATTATCACTGTTGTTCAGGGTTGACCTAAGTTTGAATGACTGCTAAACAAGTGGTCATTAAATGACCACCAATAGTATAACCAAGCCTTTATGCTGGGTAGGGCCCCTTTAAACCCACTGAAAGCACAAGTCTCAAGTCATAGGTATCCATGTATAAGACCAGGATTGTAAGACTTCATATAACCATTATCTAAGTATATGCTTACCTGTAAACGTAAGTACAAATACACATATTGAGATTATCCACGATATCCTGCTGTTGCTTTCATTAAAACATTCCACTAAGTCAGTAAAGAAGACCCCAAAGGACTTGATAATGCCATACGTCAAGGCCTCCACAAAGAAGAAAGCGAATGCCACAATCCATCCCCATCCTCCATCAGGCACTTTAGTATAAACATTTGGGGTAATGCATGACATTCTGGGTGCTTTGACAGTCATTTTGCTCTGGAATAGAAAAGATGGTAAGATTGGGGTATCCTCTAAAAACACAAGGCACATAAAGTTCACTTGCTAGAACATAAGGAATTAAGTTTGAAATAAATATTAAAAAATGTAGTTTCCCCTAGACCAGGGGTGTCAAATTCAAGGCCTGGGGGGCGGATCCAACCCATGGGTTGCTTAGATCTGGCCCGCAGGGCTGCCCTGGAAACAACGGACTGGCCCGCTGTACTTCTACCAACGAAAACAGAGTTCGGGAGGGCCACATGCGGCCTTCCTGAGCTCCATTTTTGCTGGCAGAGGGTTGCAGGAGGCCGTCGCAGCCAAAAACGGAGCTTGGGAGCCCATGTTCACTAACAGAGCACTTGGGGCACCACAGGCGCCCCTGACACAAGTGACGTTGAGGTGGCCACGCCCACCTGGCCATGGCCACTCCAGCCCTCTCAGGTCAAACACAACCCTGATGCAGCCCTCAATGAAATCAAGTTTGACACCCCTTACACTATAAAGAATTGAAGTAAATTTGTCTATCAATTCTCCATCTCATTATCACAAATTATGCTGATTTTATAGGACTAGTTGAATTTCTAAGCTCAAAATATATTTCATCATAAGAACAAACTGATGCCATTCAAGAAAAAGCAATTAAGGAACTGATGAAAATATAGTAGAGGGCAGTTCTGGGGGTAAAAAAGAATCCATGATGATCCCAAAACTGTAGTGAGAGTGGGGAGAATCCTGTATTTGCAATCTGCTCTTGAGGCTGGATTCTAATTAAATCCAAGCCTATCCTACTGTTGGAAATGTTGTCTTCATAGTTGAAAATGCTGAACCTTCCATATGATTTTAAATGTTCCTGGTTCTGCTTTTTCAAGTCAGTTTTGACTCTTGGTGATTGGGCAAGTCCCTGCAGTTTTCTTGGCAAGGTTTCCAAATTGGCTTGCCACTGCTTCTTCCTCCTCAGACTCGCCCAAGAAAACCCAACTGCTTTTGTGCTTAAGGCAGAACAAGAATTTCATGGTCTCCCAGTTTTTAGCTCAGTATTGTGACCACTACACCAAACTGGCCCTTTTTAAGCACTAGAACAGCCTATACAGGTAATTCTTGAGTTACAACTATAATTTAGGTCCACAATTAGAGTTATAAACAAGTCATCAAGCATTAGTGGGACCCAATTTTACCTTTTTTATGGCGGTCTTTAAGCAAATGTGGCAGTCATTAAGGGAACCACTATGAGGTGGTTTTCGCTGGAAACTGGAAGTAAACTTTGGTTTCTGGCAAAAATGACATAAACTGAGTCATGTGATCATGGAGCACTGCAAACAGCTGCAAATGTGGGCCGGCTGCTCAAAACGCAGTCACATGACCTGGGGAGATTGGGGCGGATGTTGGAACTGGATTGTAAGTAAAAAAAATTGGGGGGGGGGAGGTCTATCAGGCTGTTTTGGCAAACTACCGTCCTGTCTCCAACCTTCGTTTTATGGCGAAGGTTGTTGAGAGTGTGGTTGCGCG
>JANHZT010000706.1:549188-564046 GCA_032468215.1 Stegonotus admiraltiensis
TGGTGAGATTTGAACTTGCAGTAATTGCAAGCAGCAGATGTTAATAACAGTGTTTTAGTCCACTGTACTACCAGGCCCTCAATACTGCAATATTAGCCTGCAATACTGCATTTTAACCACTGCCCCAATCACAGTGCAACTTCAAGACATTAAAGTGATGGTCTCTCAGCCAACCTCTCCAGCCCATGGTGCCCATTAACCCTCCATGATCCTTGAAGAAAAGAGATTCTTTCCATCACGTGATCATGAATGATAAAATTACACCCAACCACCGCAGTTGACGTTGGAGTAAACCCAGCGTTTGTAGACCATGGATTATAATTTCACCAAGAAAACCACTTCAACCTTCATTGGTTTACTCAATGTCGTCCGAAACCATCCTAACAAATGACATGGACGGGATTAAGAACGTCTCCTGCTACATCTTCGGAAACATGAATTCAGGATGACCTCGCAACCAATCCCTCTTCCTCGCTGGGATATCTTGGCTGCTTCCAGGATTTCTGAGCAACCTTTGGCCAAGCTGGTGGAGACTTCCAAGAACTCCATTTCCAGAATACCGAGAGGGTAGCCAGGTTGGTCAGAAGCAGCTAGGACATGTAGGACCTCTTCCCTTCCCTGCCAGACTCAAAATACATACTCAAGTTGGCCAAAAAGAGAGTTGCTGAACAAGCAGCAGATAAGAATATAGCAAAACGTAGGAAACACATGGCTTCCACGTGTTTGCTTAAGCAAACGGCAGAGCTGTGTTTGAAGTTGGTTTTTGTTTGTCTTTTTTCAGGATTAAACATGGGATCCACTCCAACAGGTTAGACTTGAAACAAAGAGCCAGGCGTCCCCCCGCCCAAAAAAATCCAGAATTTTAGATCAGCAGATTTTTACGGTAGAAAAGACCAGGAAAAAAACCAACAACAAACACTATGGAAAATGTCAACAGCTGCTGAGTATCAAATGTTAAGTTCTATTTATAATAATCGGCGTTCTCAAATCTCTTGCGTCTTTTTCTCCAGCTCTGCTTAAGCCATGATGACGTGCCCGATCGGGGCTTAGTGTGCCCAGCTCGTAAAAACCATGGTTTTCTTTATTGGTTGGATAAGGTTTCGGAGCCCGCCCCACCCGTGCGGGAAAAGGGAAGAGTTTACAACACCTTTGACATTATAAAAGCAACCAAAATCAATCAGAACAAGAAAGAACAACTGTAGTGATTGGCTTAACAACTGTGGCAAGGAAGGTTTTGTAAAATGGGGCGAAACTCACTTAATGCCTGTCTTGCTGGTTGGGGTGGATTGTAGGGGTGATACCGAAATATTATTTTATCATATTTTATCTATATCTTAACTGATCTTAAAAGAGTAACAGGGTTGGAAGGGATCTTATAGGTCATCTAGTCCAAGCAGGAGACTCTACACCATTTCTGACAGATGGCAGTTCAATCTCTTCTTGAAAGCCTCCAGTGAGGAAGCTCCCACAACTTCTGAAAGCAACTTCTGTTCCATTGGTGGTTGTTTTCAATGTCAAAAAAATGTCTCCTTATTTCTAGGTTGAATCTCTCCTTGGTCAGTTTCCATCCATGATTCCTTGTCTGGCCTTAGGGTGCTTTGGAGAATGGCTTGACCCCCTCCTCTCTGTGGCAGCCCCTCAGATATTGGAAGACTGCTGTCCTGTCTCCCCTGGTCCTTCTCTTCTCTTCACTAGACTAGCCAGGCCCAGTTCCTGCAACCGTTCATCGTATGTTTTAGTCTCCAGTCCCCTCATCATCTTAATTGCTCTTCTCTGCACTCTTTCTACAGTCTCAACTAGAGTCTTAAATTGTTGCATTTTTCATTTTTAGATGAAATTTTTAGATAGGCCCCAAGGGCTAATCAATAAAATAAATAAATAACAAATCAATAACCTGTCTCTCTCAGCAACAGAAATGTTGGGCTCACATTTTGGTCGTACGTTGAGGACTGCCTTATAACAATACCAGTAGCAGAGTTGGAAGGGTCATCTACTCCAACCCCCTGCTCACACAGGAGACCTGTCCTAGGGATTCAAACTGCCGACCTTTCTGATTGACAAGCAAGAGCTCCAGAGCCTTCATGTCTTACAACCGTGCCTTTCTAATAAAGTAAGTGTAGCATTTTTGTTCCTAAGCGAGCTCGGTTTTGCTTTCTAATGTCCCGGCCGCTGTTTAAAATGGACTTTTGTGGAGTGTCATTTATTCGCTGTTTCCAACTGGGTTACAGGATATGTGCCCTGGGGAACTCACTATTAAACAAAAAGAATGAAAATAAAACCCATTAAAACGACAGCCTTCCCTGAGGAACAATACTCTTTTTGTCTGTCTTCTCTATGGAAACTTTATGGAAACTTTTGTTGGCTTTTCGTAGTGTGATGGTGGAACTACCCATTCTTTCAAAGTCCTCCTGCGGGAGGCAACATTTGCATAACACCAAATGGCTTCGGGGGCAATTTATGCAAATCTGACTGTTTTGAATTTTCCCTTCCTTTTCCCAGGGTAGTATTTGAGGTCTCTTTTATTATTATTTTTTTTAATTTTTTTTTTAAAAGACCAGCTCACTGGAAGGCAGGCATCTCTGCATTTTGATAGCTTTCTAAAATTCATCTCCTCTTATCTAATCAGCATTCACCTCTCCCTGCACCAGAGAAATAGATAAGGTTGTTTTGGCCTCTGGCTCTCGGAGCCTGTGTAGATAACAATGCTGAAGTCGGAGCTGAATGAGTTGATTAAGAGCGGTTGACCTTGATTAGTTTCTTGGAAAGGAGAACACCAGGAACACGACTGCCCCCCAAAAGTCATGGAAGCGGCTGAAAGATCCCACTTGATTCAAAGGGGACTTAGTGATCAAGGAGGAATCTAAGCGTCAACAAGGCACGCCATTGTGATGATGAATTCCTCCTCTACTAATAGTAACCATAAAGGAAAGGTTCCCCTCGCACATACGTGCTAGTCATTCCCGACTCTAGGGGGAGCTGCTCATCTCCGTTTCAAAGCCGAAGAGCCAGCGCTGTCCAAAGACGTCTCCGTGGTCATGTGGCTGGCATGACTCAACGCCAAAGGCGCACGGAACACTGTTCCCTTCCCACCAAAGGTGGTCCCTATTTTTCTACTTGCATTTTTAGGTGCTTTCAAACAGCTAGGTTGGCAGAAGCTGGGACAAGTCATGGAAGCTCACCCCGTTATGCGGCACTAGGAATTCAAACCGCTGAACTGCCGACCTTTCGATGGACAAGCTCAGCGTCTTAGCCCCTGAGCCACCACGTCCCTATAATAGTAACCATAAGAAGATCCTGAGTCAACCTGGAGCTTTTCCAGATACTCAAGAGGCATTCACACACACAACTGTGGAATGTACAAGCATCAACTAGAGAAGCTACAGATTTAGCCCCATCTCAAATGCTGCCCTCAAACAAGTCAGTTGGCCACAACAATTTACCGGTAAGTTGAAAGCATCAAACCACAAAAAGATGAATTCACACAATATGCTAAGCCATCCAACCAGGATTTCATACAACTGAAGAATAGAAGAATTAAGAGGGATACTGAAGATCATTGAACCTGACCTCTGCCCAGTTCAGAAGTCTACAATATCTTCAAAAGCCACACACAGACCCCTGTTTAAACACCTCCAGTGAAGGCTACATTCCTTGCTCCTTGTCCTGAGCTGGAAGAAGTCTGAATAATTCTGCTTCATTGTCTTAAGAAAGCCCTCCAGATGCCAGTGGGTTTGACTGAAGTTGAGTGAGTAACACATAAAGAATGGTTGCAGGAATTGGGTAAGTCCAGTTTAATGAAACGAAGGACTAGGGATGACATGACAGCAGTCTTCCAGTATTTGAGGAGCTGCCACAGAGAAGAGGGGATCAACTTGTCCTTCAAAGCACTTGAAGGTAAGGACAATAATGGATGGAAACCAATCAAGGAGAGAAGCAACCTACAACTAAGGAGAAATTTCCTGACAGTGAGAAAAATTAACCAATGGAAAGGCTTCCCTCTAGAAGTTGTGGGTGCTCCAACATTGGAAGTTTTTAAAATGGGATTGGACAACCATTTGACTGAAATGGGTATAGGGTTTCCTGCCTGAGCAGGGGGTTGGACTAGAAGACCTCCAAGGCCCCTCCGACTCTCTTGTTCTGTTCTGAAGTCTTCTCCACTCCAGACTAAACACACCCAACACTTCAACTGTCCACCTTATCAAGTTTTTTTGTTCCTTCTAGCCTCTTATCGTCTTGGTTGTCCCAAAAGGTCAACTTAACCCCAACACATAGATGGGCTAAACCAAAATGGGAAGGTCACAAAGATGACGTCGAAGTCATCCTTGGAATGTCCTTAAGCAGGGCTACGTGTTACAACCAAGAAGAGGTCAACAGAGAATCAACCGCCCCGTGCGATCACCGGGCATCAGAAACAGATCACAATACCCAAAGCAAGAAGTGGAAGATTCGTAAGGAATCTGGTTCTCCCACTTCTACGAATTGGAACAGAACGTTCTAGGAATAAACAGAATTATCCCGCTGAACACAATTTAATTGCTAAAAGGTCTTGGGGCAGAACTATCTAGAATCAGTTGAAAATATTTACATGAAAACACACTTATGAGTCTTCCTTGGGCTATTTATTCAGGAATAACTTCAAAGACCTTTAGCTATCTCCAGAGGGGACCAAGCCAGTGGTCCTACGTCTATGTAAACTCACAGCAAGAAAATATTTGCTTAATTGCCTACCCAAAACTCTTTCTGGTCCTAGGACCAAAGATACAAAGAATAGAGTAGAGTAGAGTAGAGTAGAGTGGAGTGGAGTGGAGTGGAATGGAGTGGAGTGGAGTGGAGTGGGATGGGATGGGATGGGATGGGATGGGATAGGAGGAGGAGGAAAGAAGGAGAATGGAATGGAATGGAATGGAATGGAATGGAATGGAATGGAATGGAATGGAATGGAATGGGATTCCATTCCATCCTCAGGTAACCCTGAGGACACAGATAAACCTCCAAGTGCTTCAAGGACCCTCTAAAACAGTGTTTCTCAACCTTGGAAGCTTGAAGATGGGTGGCTTTCAACTCCCAGAATTCTGGGAGTTGAAGTCCATCCATCTTCAAGCTACCAAGGTTGAGAAACACTGCTCTAAAAGGATGCAAATGACCAGCTGCCTGCAAGGAATACAAATCCTTCCATTCCCCACCATCCTATCAAGAGCTGAAGAAGCTTCTTGGATGAGAAGTGAAACATCTTCAAAGCAAAAACAGAAAGTCCAGTGGCCTCTTGAAAAAAAAAAGCATCTTTGGGACAAGCAACATCAATGTACTTAAGAGATTCCCAAAGTCGCAGAAGAAATGGACAGAAACGAACTTTTCCTCTTACCTGAAACGGTGCTTTTCCTGTCAGGCACTGGTAGATGATCGTTCCAATGCTCCACAGATCAGCTTTGGCATCGTAATGTTGAGACATAATTACTTCTGGGGCCTACAACGGAGCAGAAAAAGACATGTGTGGTCTCATCGGCTTTGAAGTCACCCCCCCAAACCCTGCAAGCCGTCCCTCCCAGCAGAGGATTTGAGGAAGCTGGTGGATTTAAGTTTTCTTTGCAAAATTAAAACTGGGTAGTTAATGAAAGGGAAGAGAAAAGCTCCGCTATAATCTGGTCGGGAGTCTGCTTGAATGAGGGAAGAAAGCCCAGAATTTAATCCCACACGGGCCCAAAAAAATAAAGCAAAATTAAAAAGCAACTGTTGTGACCTAGGCTTCCTGAGTCATTAAAACACACGAGTAGTCCCAAAAACCTCTTTTATTGTAACAGCTGTGAATTAGGTTCATTCACAGCTGAGTCCCAATTAGTTGCAAAAAGTCCTTCGGGAGAAATCCTTTGGGATAATCACCCACCTTTATCTCCCTTGACACGCTGCCAGAGACCTACTTGGCAAAGCCACACAGAGTCCAGAATAAAACAGGGATGCCGACTGGGAACAGAATTAACAATGTTGCTTTCCTGCAAAGGGCCCACGTGCCTTTGCTCCTCTTTTAAGCTTTATGGGAGGGGCCAATCATCTCCAGGACTTACTCCGGAGTTGTCCCTTTTGTTTTAACTGTTCTTGCCTTCTGGCAGCTCTGCAAATGCGCACACTGGGAACAGGCTCCTCCTGTTCCTCTGCCTCTTTGATGTCTGACTCTGAAGGCTCCAGAGTCCATGCGTAGCTCCCAGATGGCCCTCTCTCTGCCTCTGATGCAGAGCCCTCGTCCGAGCCTTCCCCAGACTCCAGGACCGGCCCCTGTTCCTCCCCAGCCTCCTCACTGTCCGACTCCGCTGCCAGCTCCACAGGCTGCTGGCGGATCACAGCAGCAAGCCCTCTACTTGATCCCTTGGGTCAGCTAAAGCTGGAGGAACAAAGAGAGATCCAAACGTTCTCTCTGATGCAACTCAGTGGCCTGGTTTTCCTTCGGTTGGCCGATGAGTCATTGGCCTCCAGCCAACCCCGCGGGGGAAAAAAATGCCAACTAACACACCTTTGTACCAAAACAAAGAACGAAGCGTGCACGCAAACCTTCTACCCAGGCGGCAATTTCCCAGCTGCCAAACAAGTTGAAACCGCAAGATAGAATCACGGCACGCGTTGCCAAAATGTTCTGCTGAACTTGTAACCGGCGGCACGCCAAATAATTAACTTTTAAAAAAAAAAAAGTTGGCTTTTCTCATGTCAACTCTGGGGGTGGGGGGAATGAGAAGGTTCCCCCTCCCACACCTGCTCTGCTTCCAACAACGAGCCTGCGAGGTAGGTTAAGCGGACTCGCTGGGAAAGAAGGCGGCGGCGGGGTGGGGCTGAGCCACTTGACTGGAGGGGCTTGCCACAGAGGCTAGTGTGGACAGGTTTTCGCCGATGTTCGAGGGAACCCTTGTCCTGAGTGGGGTGGACTAGAGGACCTCTTAAGACCCCATCCGGTCCCACGGTTAGCATTCTAAAGGGGAAAAAAACGGGTGGCTCCCTATTCATGGGTTTCACGTCCTAAATTTCACGTCCTAAATTTGCCCCCACAAATGACGTCCCGGTCACATCGCATAGCGCCTCACTCAGATAGTCCTCGACTTACGACTGTTCACTTAGTGACCGTTCGAAGTCACACCAGCACTGAAAACAATAATGTCCGGAGTCCCTTTTGCAACCTTCCGACCAGCAAAATCCAATGGGGAAACTATATTCACTGAACAATCTTGCTAAGTTAACAACTTAATCACCGTGGCAAGAAGGCAAAGCCCACTCGGTTATCTGTTCGCACTCAGCCAGAGAAATTTCGGGCTCAGTTGTGGTCGTAAGTCAAGGACCACCTGTATTTAAAACCCTGCTGGTTCTCCCTCACGCCAAGTTTTGTGTTAAAAATAGAACACGGCCGAATATCCCATTCTATTATATCAAGATATTAATAAGTCTGCTGTCTCTGGCTTTGCTTGCAAGCAAAACACACATGCACACACACACACACAAAGACCAGCAGCATCCGTAGTAGATATGCACAGGAAGGCATTGTGTGCTTTGGGTGAAGTCAGCAACCAACCAACACAAAACGCAACACTCCGAGCCCGGCAGAATGCCAAAAAAAGAATAATGACCCCTTGGCTTCAGAATGCTGATGGCCCAGCCAACTGCTAGGGGTGTGTATGTGTGTGTCTCCAGTTTCTTCCTTTTGACCCCCTCCCAGATTCATAAAGGTCAGCCTTAGCAGGTACACCAGACAGGAAACGTGACCGGGTGAGGTCATTCAACTTGGTGGTAAAGCTACATTAAGAGAATCTTACAAATCTGAAAGTAAAAAAAAAAAAATTCCTGCTGCCATCTTTACAGCTGAGGAAACTAGGGCGGGTCCCTTCTGAGCCTCTTTCCCCACCCATTGTTCAACCGTGGGCTATGCTGTCTCTTATCTGATCATTCCCTAGGCAGCATCTCTTTTCCCCAGTCTTCCATGGTATTTATGTCCTTCCATTACTGCCGCCTGCTTTACAGCCTAGGACCGTAATGGCGAACCTATGGCACGGGTGCCACAGGTGGCACGCGGAGCCATATCGGTGGGAACGCGAGCTCAGCTCCGGCATGCATGTGTGTGCCAGCCAGCTGATTTTCGGGCCTTCTGGGCCCACCAGAAGTCAGGAAACACACTGTTTTGGGCCTCCAGAGGGCCTCTGGGGGGGTGGGGAAGGCAGTTTTTGCCCTCCCTAGGCTCCTAGAAAGGCTCTGGAGCCTGGGGAGAGCAAAAAACAGGCCTACAGGGCCATCACGTGCCAAAAGCGGGGCAGGGTGCATAGAATTATGGATGTGGGCACACGTGCGTGTGATCCTACCATGCTCCCCCCGCTTTTGGCACACGATGGCAAAAAGGTTAGCCATCACTGGCTTATAACATACAGTATATCAAAATGAGAGGGTAACATGGAAGATTCATAAAACTTAAATTAAAAAATACAGAAACATTCTAGACAGCATGTTGTATCAGCCTCCTGTGGAAAAACTTTTTAGCAATCTTCAGAAAGCAACTAGAGTTGGGACCGAACACACTTCTCACAGGAGACCATTCCAGAGAGCCAACCCAATGGTTGGGGGAAATGGCACCTTCGTGACCTCCCCTAAATGGGGGAAAACCCATTGCTTCTTGTAGCATGATTGAAATGGTTGGGCCAATTCCAGTAGAAAAATGTGGTTTTGAGGAAATATTTACATAAACTTGGTTTATTTATTTCTGAAATGTATATGCTGCTTAACTCCAAAAGGAATGATATATCAGAATAATATAAAAGTAAAATAGACAGAATTGAATAAGATAACATAAATGCCATAACACACCAAACATTCATTTCTTAGCCATTGAGTATAAAAAAAAATACTAACAGCATTAACCCCACTTATACTTAATACCCACATCATACTGTCAATCCCCCAAAACATTGTAAAACCCCCCAGATAATTGCTTTCAAATGCAAATGGGAGATAAATTAATTTCATAAATATAGGACCTTGAGGGACTCTGGTCAAGGTTGATTACAAATTGATCATTACTCATTTGCACTATTACAAGACCTGAAAGTTCCTTTGGAGGGGAGTGAGAAACTGTAGTAATTCCAGAATGGGGTGGCTACACAGCTATCAGATCAGTCCAGCTGTTGCCCAATAACACCAACTTTAAATACGTTATCTTGCTTCTGATAAAACTTACATGGCATAGTAGCAAGATACGTCTGGCACCACCTCAACAAAATTGAATGGGCTAATATGGTTCAAACATATAGTGATGACTGTCTAGAATTTTTCCCTCTTTGTGAAAAGTCCATCAGAGTAGGTTAGATAGCATGTTTCCATAGTCTAGAGAGTACCTTTATCTCTCCCATTCTGTAAAACGGTTAAAACTATTATGCTATCAAAGCTGAATTCATGATCGGCATTCATCCATATTTTTGTTTTATTTTTGTTTACTCTTTTCTCCTGTTTTACTTTTGCTTTATTGTTCATTGTCCAGAGTCTTAATTCATGGGAGAATATTAATAAATACAATAACAATGAAATTGTATTCATATTTATTAATAGGTGAGTTTATTCTTTTGTCCTGGTTTTGCCCTTTTCTGGTGAGTATCCTTGAGGAAGATGAATGTCTAGAAACATGAAATAGGAATAAATATCCACAATAGATGTACACATAAATATTGTTATATGTATATATTTATTGGCAGTGAGATGGGGAATATTCATGATTAGTTTCATCAAGAGATGGCAGCCCTAAGTTAACCAGTGCATAAGAAAGGTATTGCATAGATTTTTCATGTGAATTTACACATTTTTTCCATTGCTATTTTTCCATTGCTATTTTTTTTTCTCACTGTCTACTCCATTTTTTTGTGGAATGATAATGTTAAATTGAAGGTCATATTCATTTGGGGTAAACAGGTTGGTGTCATCATTATCATCTAAACTTGTATGCTGCCCAACTCTCAACATCTCTGGGTAGTTTATGTAGTAGAATTTGGAAGAGTTAAAGAGCCATTTCCAATATTTTACTGGCATAAGTGGCACATCCCCCACCCCCAATGTTCAGTCTTTAAAACTGTAAACCTGCTTAATAACTTGCACTTCTCTAAATCTGGGAGGCAATTAGTTTGAACCATTTCTCCTACAGCTACAAATGCTAATTGTGAGACATGATTTAATTCAAGGATGCTGTAATGAATAGTTATTTTGTAGGATATACCAAGAATTTATTGCTTCTCTAAAGACGTCAATTCTGGCTATTTAAAACCTCCTCAGGCGAATGGTCAAACAAGGCGTTGAGATAGCCCTAGTGATTGGGACTTCTGTTTGCTTAGTGTACACATGTTTCTCTTGTGTTATCTGTCTTGAACATATTTGCTTCATACCATTTTGGCACGTACACAAATCTTTGAGAGCAGCCAGCCAGCCTTCTTTCTATTAGTTGTAGCTCATTTTTCTTTAATATATAGGCCAAGCATGTGTTTGATTTTTCTCTTGTTTGTACAGAATAGCAATAGCACTTAGACTTATATGCCAACCCATAATGCTTTGCAGCACATTCTGTGTGGTTTACAATGTCAGCATACAGCTCCCAACTGTCTGGGTTCTTCATTTTACTGACTTCAGAAGGTTGAAAGGTTGAGTCAACCTTGAACCTGTCAGGATTGAACTCCAGACTGTGGGCAGAGTTAGCCTGCAATACTGCATTCTAACTACTGCACCACCACGGATCTTGTTTTTGCAGAACTATATGAGAGCAGTACATATATTGAGACATGAGCCCTGCCTCACTTGCATTATTTAGTTTATTTTTCTATTTTGATTGGTCATAGACCTGCAGCATAGAATCCAAATAGCCTATTTCAGTTCTGTACAATATTTCAGACACATGGTAACCTGTCCATACTACCAGACCGCACCAAACTGTATCAATAGAAGAGAATATTTATAGTTCAGGGTTGAACTGTGCGGTCCTTGGTGCTCTCTGAACTTGGTTGTTTTCTTACAGACATATCATTACCAAACTAGGTAACATCATCAGTGTTAATAGGGGTTTGCTCTCATTTTATACACTAGTAGCTGGGAGTGGTCTTGATGGTTCCTCGATTGGGCTGTTTTTACTGTTGGCTTGCTTGGCAGTTCCTTGATTGGGGGCTTGTTTACTTCTTGATTGATGGTCTAATGCAGAGGTGTCAAACTCACAGACCAGATGCGTCACACACTGGCTATGCCCACCCCCAGTTTAGCAAGGGGGGGGGAATTGTGATATGTCATGTGACGACAATGTGTCATCGTGAGTTTGACACCCCTGGTCTAATGTTAATCTTGGTGTTAATTTCTGCAATCAATCCACATTCATGGCAAGAGATACTTCAGTTCCTACATGATTATCTCACCACAGCCTCTCTCTTTTCCCCTGTTTCCTTCCACTCCCTAACCTGGTCAACTCTTCTGAAGAGAATACACATACAACAGGCATTATGGGAATAAAGCTGATGCAGCTGGAGCTGCTGGTTTCCACCCCAGTCAGAACTGTTATGTCCATATTGATCTGGTATCTCCCAGTCTCAAGGTTTTGAAGAAAGTAAATGCACAAAACAGTGGACTTACCAAAGGCCCCAATTATGAAGTAATAGTTGAACCAGGGATTTCTGAGCTCACTGCTATACTCTTAGTTTATATTACTGTAGTTTTACTCAAAGAATAAGATGCTTATTATTGTTCAGTCAAACACTTTTACCCTTTTGATCTAATTAATCAGATTCCACAAACCTGCGGATTACAGATTCCCTCACCATCTCCCATCATGCAATAGTCCATCCAAGACATCATGCAAATCCATCCAAATAAGTGTATTGATTGCTTTCCTGTTATATTTCTTTTTCAGTTCTTTTACTTGCAACAAATCATTGCTATTTTTTCTCATGAATGGTATCGGCTTTATTTTATGCACAATGGGAGCTTTAAAACATGCCCATGATAAATGAGTCATGAGATCCACTCAATAGGATTCTGCTGATATCTGCAAAGAGAATATAAATACTAGAGACTTCTCTTATAAAGATTTAAAATTGTCACTTTGTTATGAATTATTTCAGTCAAATAAATGCCTAAGTTGTAGATTGTTTTATTTGGTGAATGTACATCGTGAGTGACAGTTGGTAAAGGCACTAGACTAGAAACCAGGAGACCGAATTCAACCCCTACTAAAGTGCCAGCTGCATGAAGCTGGGCTAGTCACTATTTCTCAGCTCTAAGAAAAAGAAGGCAATGGCAATCTACTTCCAAAAATATCAAGAAAATTAACATACTCAGGAAAATAAAGACCTTTGTTGGCATGGGATCTGAGTGATCTCCTCTTCCAGGTTATTTCAGCCCACACCAGTTGATCTGCCAAAGAGGGCATGCTGTGGGTACCATCAGCAAGGGATCTACATTGGATGGTCCTAGGAGATGTGTCTTCTGTGTCGTAGTGCCTGTCTTATGGAACACCGCCGTGCTCCCCCCCGCCCCAATGTATGGACTTGTCCAGGTAGTCACCAGAATTTTAAGAAAGCTGGTTTGGTATAGTAGTTAAAGATACTGGACTAGAAACCAATAGATTCTGAATTCCAATTCTACTTTAGACCCAAAACCTGCTGAGTGATTTGAGGCCAGTCTCTCTCTCTTTAGGCCCTAGGAAGAAAGCAATGGCAAATACTTCTGGAAAAGAATCATAACATAGTTGAAGCCCCTCCCCCGCAAACATAGTCTTTAAAGACACAAGGTTATAACTAAATTATTTGTGCCTAGCAAGCTTTTTCTTATGAGATTTACATGAGAATGTAAATCAACTTTCTTCAAACTTGTTTCTTCAGCTGTTTTGGGGTACAGCTTTGAATACTTGTTTCAATAATTGCCCATATGGGCAGCAGCTAATCAAGGGTGGGTTCTACTTATCTTTACTACTGGTTCGCATCGTGCCCACACTCTTCTGCATATGCACAGATCACCTATGATGATGTCCAGGGCAGTGGGCGGAGCCTCCTGCCGGTTTTACTACCGGTTTTTGCGAACCGGTCCGAACCAGGGGCAACCCACCACTGTAGCTAATGTATGCTGCAGATCAAAATTTGGTAGGGTACTGGACTGGAAAAGATGGTTGTAGACAGAGTTGTTAACACAGCTAATTCGTGGTATGAATCTTTTGCTCCATTTTTTATGGTTAAAGCTAGTTTAAAAAAAGAAGCAGCCCAGACACATGATAAAAGGGTTTTTCTCTTAAGCTTTCCTTAATCCTGCATGGATAAGAAGTAATTAGATTATATTGTGATCACTTGAGATTGTAAAAATTTGGATTAAGTGACATTTTCCTCTTTCAAGTGAAATGTTGCTGTACATGATAACCTTCAACTTGAAAAAAAGTCTGATGACTCGCCCATTATGTGAGGCCGTTCTCAAGAATGTTTGTCCTGTGCTTTGAACCTTCTGGCCTTTGATGTCATCAGATGAAATAAATTACCCTTTAACTACGCTAATAGCCACATCTCCATTCCTAAGTTTCCATAACCCAGAAACTTAATTTGGACATTCTATGCCCCAAAATCTGTAATGGGAGAAACTTCAAAAATAAATCAATCACATTAGTTGTAGGAAGCAGCATGCTTTTGGAGAATGAGTTTTTAGGAAGATTTGGATACTGCCAGTCTGGCTGGAAAAGTCACCTCATTGGCATATTTGTCCCCTAGGAAAAGCTCAGCACTGATTTTCCCTTGGACATTAGCAGCCTTGAGAAGCCAAGTTAGCAAACATGTTGTGCATCTTGCATTTGCACTAATTCTGAAGTAAAGATTTTTGTCTGTATACATTTGAACTATCTGGGCACTTCCCCTTTTCCCTAAAGGCAGATTTAGAGTTGCTTGCAACTGCGGATTCCCATCGCTGCAAAGCAGATGATGAGAAAGTGGAGATTGCAGAAGGCTACAGATGGGCCAATGCAAACACCTCCTGAATCCAACTGTGTGTTGTGCAGAGATGGGCACCCTGCATGCTGACTGGTTCCGACTTCCTACTGGAAGGTGGGAGAAGACAAAACATGTTGATGCAGGGAATGTTAAAATTCGCTGACCCATAACAAGAATATCTATGCAACCATCCTCCCCAATCAACAGACTCATACATTCCGTGCGGTGCGGTGCGGCAGAAATCTACTCTAGCCTTAAAACATGACATAAATATTGCAAACTTAATGCTCATATAAGTTAATAGGAATTTCATGAAAACAATAACAGTGCTCCAGATCCATAGATGCAAAAGTACACAGTGTGCATAAGAATAAGGATGGGGGGGGGGGGAAAGGAAGCACATATTTCAGTGTCAAACTACATTAATCAAGTAGCTTTGGACAGCCTGGCCTACAGTAATCTCCTCTAAGAAATCAAAAATCTAACTACAGTTACTGTAGATACTTTGCCATAAACCAACTCAATAATATTTTGTTTCAAATTAAAAGGAGTGTAATAAATGAAAAATAATAGGAACCTTTCTCCCCTTTTTCTAGATTTGTAGATTTCCATTCAGCTGCATCTACCTGTTCCCCGTCACGTGCCTCTCTGCTTACAGGACGTCTTGGCCTTCGTAACGGCGTCACCCACAATTTTGCTGTGTCTTCAGTGGCAGGCCTTCCATTGAATGAGACGATATTGGCAGAAGTTCTGAAAGAAGCTGGCTACCTCACCGCTATGATAGGTAATTTAACCTACCCAGGGGTGGGTTCTGAAATTTTTACTACTGGTTCTATGGGCGTGGCTTATTTTGTGGGCGTGGCTTGATGGTCATGTGACAATTCTTTAGGATTTAGCAGAGGTACTGGTCTA
>JANHZT010000707.1:35993-47878 GCA_032468215.1 Stegonotus admiraltiensis
CAGGTTCAGTTGCTTGCTGATGCAATGATTACAATGGCTTGCAGGCAGCACGCGAAACAGGGCAGACAACACCCGGCATATAAGATGACCCCCGACTTTTGAGAAGATTTTCACGTGTTAAAAAGTCGTCTTATATGCCAGAAAATATGGTAATTAGTGGGAAAGAAACAAAACAATCCAAGCATCTTCTTGGATGAGAAGCAAAACATTTCCCATCCAACTCTGAAGAAGTTTTTGGATGAAACTTTTTCAAAAAACCAAGGAAGTCCAGTTGCCCTTTGGAAAAGCACCTTTGGGTTTCACACTATGACAATTATAACTGTGAATAACTGTATACATGGAGGTGCTTTCAGAGAAGTTTCTTAGATGAGAAGGGAAAATCAAGGAAGTCCAGCTGCCATTTGGAAAAGCACCTTCGAGACAACCATGACCTGGATGATTGAGAATCTCCACAGACAGTCACAGTGTAAGAGTTACATTGTTGAGGGAAAGGGAAACTCCCATTGCACTCCGATCAACAGATGAACTGCTAAACACAGGTTTAATCCTAAATCCATTTTTTATAGTCTAATGGGTATCATGTGATAGAGTATGGTTGAACAGGTCAAAAAGAAATAAAACAAGAGTTTTGAGGTTAGATCTAAAGATGAGTCACCCTGCTTCTGAATTCTTCAGTTTCTCCAGACTTCTCCAGTTCTGGTACATTATTAATAGAGTCACCTTATCATTGAGATGGGTGGCAGACAAATGTAATGAATAAAACAAATAAATAATTAAATGGTCTTATCATTTATATAATAGAATGGTTAAACTAAAAGAAAATGGAATGTGGGTTCTAACAATTACTTTTTAATGCCAAAGACTGCAAAATTAAAGCTTTAAGTCTTGGTATCAGCTGCTGATCCCATTCTTTGCTTTATTTGTGGATGTTACTTAACAAGGGAAGAAGAAATTGCAAAAAAACCACAAACCCCTCCACATGACCATGAATGATAACTAGAGTCCAAAGGAATGGTCAGCAACAGTAATGAGCCAGAAATGTGGACTATTGAGACACTTTGATCAAGAGTAGTTAAAATCTTGAATTTACACTCATTGTGGTACAGCACACCCATTGATTTTATAAACTGTGAATAAAACGAATCTTTACGACGGATCAAAATTTAGTGGATTTTCCACTGTCAGTTATATACAGTATTTAAGCGTCAAGGTTTCATTTAAGGTTCCTTCATTTCCACTAATATAACAAAACTTTTTCTAATAATTACAGTTGATTAAAATTATGCAGATATTGCTAAATATAGCAGAAACTTAAGATGATGAATATAAGAACATTTGTCAAATACTCAACTTCAAGACTGAGAGAAAATTCTGGACGTTTATGTGCAAGTGCATTTCAGAAGTGTGATCGGGTTGGGAAGAAATGACAAAGAAAAAAACTTCGTACAAAAAGGAGCCAGATTATTTTATTTATGTGAAACAGCTTAAATCAACAGAAACATCAAATATTAATGAGGTGGGGAACATGATTTGAGATCTTTAAAGAACAGTAAAAGCTTATTTCCCAATACATCAACAGTACAACACAAGGTTTCTTTGCCTGCGCGGAGCAAAAATGCTTTCATTGGGGTTACGTTTGATTTCCATTTCTAATATTCTGTTTCAGCTAAGCTCTTTACAGTTACTTACAATTTAATGCATTTTGTATTAGTATATTTCTGCTGTAAAGCCTAAAGAGCTGCAAGATATATTTAATGTTAGTGATAATTCTTCTTAATGGTAATAATCACTGATAACAGAGTTAAATGATTGACAGCTGTGTAGTACAGCTTTATAATTGGTCTGAAATATTAAATTTGTAGCAGAGCCTTTGAGTTTTGTTGTAGAATCTCCTTTTCTGCTGCAATGCAGGTATACACTGTGATTTTATGCTGTGCGGAATAGACTATAGAAGAGCTTTCTAAAATTGTAATGTAACCCAAAGTGTAAATCACTTTGGGTTTTTTTTGCCATTGTCCAACTGCCATCCCAACTTTCTTATCCACTTCATAATTAGTGATTTGTATAGACAGGAGATGATAATTTGTATTTTCTGGCTTCTGTTCCCAGAAAAAAAAATCTTGATTGCTTATATACTAAACTTCTTATATGCTACCTGCCCAGAGTCTCTTTGGATAATGAGATGTAGGTGGCATAAAAATTAATAAATAAAATACATAAATGGTAAAAAAATACTGTAAAATTAAATCAATTAATTTTCATGAAGTCGTGATTACAATCTATAGGCAAGTAAGCCCATATGGATAATCCCATGGAGTTAACAGCCTTACATTAACAATTAAATAAATATTGCCCATTCCTAAAAATCTAAGAAGCACTTGGTTAAAAATGACTCATAATAGTATTTTAAAACAGAACAGGTATATTAGTACCTTTTTAAGATTAACAACTCATGTCATCAGTCAAAAGGAATCTTATTTATTTATTAAATTTATTGATTTGAATTTATTTCTTTATTAAATTTCTACATCACTCATCTCACTTAACATGACTCTAGATGGTTGATAACAACATAATAAAACCATATTATATACATGAATAAAACCATTGCTTAAAAACCAGATCAAAAACAAGTTAAACTTTAGAAGTAGAAATGAGTCAGGTTAAAATTCAATGGCTAGGAGAGAACAGGGCAGCTACCAGCTACCCCCAAGACTGTATCATACTAGATCCCCATGCTAACTGGCAAAGTCAAGCTTTAATACTTTTCCAGAAAACCCCAAAAGTGTTGGGGTTCAGTTCACCTCTGGAGATAAGATATTCTATAAGGCAAGAGCAGTAGCTGAAAAGACCCTCATCCTAGATCCCACCCATTGAAATATCCTGACCAATGAGATACATAGCATGCTGCTTGACTAAGTGGGATAGGTTGATGAATTTGGGATGAGACATTCCTCAGGTTTCTTGTTTCCATGCCATTAAGGGGTTCAAAGCAACAGTTTGAATTGGACCTGGCAACAAACTGACACACAGTACAGCTTGTGTTGCAAAGATGTTATAGGAGCCACCTTAGGAGTGCTCAGAACTGCTCACACTACTGTATTGTGTACCAGTTGCAGCTTCTGGATACTCTCCAAGGGTCGCTCCAGAGTGCATTGCAGTAGTCCATTTGGGAGATGACCCGGCATGAGTGATTGTGAGAAGGGCTTCTTGATCCAGGAAAGAGCGTAATAACATTCAGCAAAGATCCTCCTAGCTATGATTGCCACCTTCTCAAGCAGACGTTGTGAATCAATAACCACAAGTTATGCACTGTTATGCACATAGTGCTACTTCATCCAAAATCAAAGAAACCCCAGATACAGAGGAGCCATCTACCCACAGTCACTCTGTCTTATCAGGGCTTAGCTGATATCTGTTATCTCCAGGGGTGGGATTCAGCCAGTTCGCACCTATTAGGGAGAACCGGTTGTTAACTTTCTAAGCAGTTCAGAGAACCAGTTGTTGGAAGAAATCTTATTTTGTTTTTTGTCCACTTTACAGGGCTAATCCTGTAAGAAACTGAAACATTCTGGTGTTGTTTCTAGTCTAATCTTTATTGCCCTGCTTACAGAAACTGACTTTTTGGTTAACCCTTATTACATTGTAACAGCTAAGGCAAAGCACGCAACAAAGTGAGTGATGTTGAGTTGGCCATGCCCACACGGTCATATGACCACCGAGCCATGCCTACCCAGCTGGTTGTTAGGGCAGAGAACCGGTTGATAAATTATTTGAATCCCATCACTGATTATCTCCCATTCAGGCCCTCACAGCCTCCAGGCATCAAGAAAGAGCATCTATAGTGTTGCCTAATTTGCTCGGGATGGAAATGTATATCTTGGTATCATCAGCATATTGATTTGCCTCATCCTGTAGCAACAGATGATTGCACTCAGCGGCTCTATGTAGATGTTAAAAAGGAGTAGAGAAAGTACTAAGCCCTGTGGCACTCCACAGACCAGGGCCTGTGGACTGGATCTCTGACTCCCTAACAACACTGATTCAGATGGTCCCAGAGGAAGGATGTTTCACAAAATTGTGCCATCCATCTCCAATTCTCAGAGCTGACACCGAGAGTTGCTTCTGGCACAAAACCCTCTCTGTTTGTTAAAGCCCATGTTGGAAAAAATCCAGTTTGCTTCAGAGAAAGGTAGGGGCAGAGGACACTGTTTGGAAACTGGCAAAAGCTTTTAGCATTTGGACCTGATTAACCCTTTCTCAAGGGAGGCTGTGGGAAATAAAAAGCTCTGCATTGGCTATACTGACCTGTACTGCAATGGAGCCGGTAATGAGAAGCCCAGTTCTGCCAGAGATTTAAAAATAAATAAAATAAAATAAAAGGGCTTCTAAGAAAGTTTAAAATAAAAACAATTTGTGGTGGCATAAACCTCTTATAGGGCAGAATTTACTTAATCAAGCAGAGAGATCTGAAAAAGGAATGATCCCAGCTGAATTCCATTTGGCCTTTGCCTGAATTTCTAAAATTGATTTGTAAACCCAACTGGGTTTGCATATTCAACTTGTATTCACAAATTATCCTAATATAAGACAAACATTGCTTAACAATGACTCATAGTTTTATGAATCTAATTTGGTGCATTTGCATAAGAATTAAGCTATAACTGTTGCTGGGAGCAGAGAAGCCTGGGAGGATTCACATAGTACAGTGAAATATTCTAGATCCCAACTCATCACAAGTATTAGGGGAAAGAGATTAAAAGCTCTTTGTTTTATCATGCAAGTTTGCTAAAATGCAATTGTAACTAAAATATGTTCTGAAATTAACATTTTGCTTTAGAATGAGGCAGATCCATTTTACAGTGTTTTCAAAACATTTGGATGCTATTTGTCACATTACAGTACAACAGTTGGGAAGGTTAAAGAAACAGGAATGACTTCTGATAAATGCTATACCTGTTGTTTCACTTAACAACCGAAGGTAAAAATCACAAGCCCACATGATTTGTTTAATGATTGTGGCAAATAGCAAGGTCGTAAGTTCATCATGGTCACCTGGTACCCCACTTAAATTCTGTATCACTTAACAACACATTTTCAGGTCCCTATTATGGTTGTTAGTTGAGGATTGTCTGTACCATATGCTGTTTGAAATTATTTTTATCTTCTTACTATTTAACATTAAATATGGAAAGCAGAAAATCAGACTTTTGTCATGAGGGCCTTTTCTAAATCTTTCTTCTTTTTCTAGTCCTTCCAGGTGTAGATCCAGAGAGACTTCACTACTAGCCAATGAAGTTTCTGACTTTCTTGGGCCAAATGCAGCTCTCATTCCAAATTACAAGAAACCTGCAGGAAATATTGGGGGAGGGAATTCTATGAACTCGTGGAGGAAGGGCAATTAAATATCTGCCGAGCCCGAAATTGACATATGTGTAGCCATTTTATTTAGCTCTCTATTTTACTCATTTATTCCAGTGGTGGGTTGCCCCCAGTTCATACCGGTTCTATAGAACCGGTAATAAAACCGGCAGGAGGCTCCTCCCACAGACCCCAACATCATCAAAATGCTTCTGCGCATGTGCGTGGCCCCGTTGCAAACCAGTAGTAAAGGTAAGTAGAACCCACTTCTGATTTATTCCTTTACTTTCTCTTTACTATGTAAGGGGGTTTTTTGGTTCCCCACATTCTTATGGTGGGTAGGAAGGAGCGAATAGATAGTGAGGATTGTTTTGGCGAGGTGACCTTCTTTCCCATGGGAACAGAGGCTGCTCCTGTTGAGAAAGGAAAGTGGAGTTTGAAGACACCAGGCAATGTGGGTTTTTTGTTTTTATTGGGGAATGTGACTTTTGTGGGATGTTTCTAAATTTCAATATTATGTGGTGTAATTCCGGTTTGTGTTAGATCCAGAATTACAACAGTCTTTGCCAATTTGATGCCCACCTAAATAAAAGAAATTTGTTTTGGAAGATGGATTTTGCCTATTTCTTTTTTGAATGGATTTCATCACTTGGAAACCTGACAATATCTCTGATAAATAGCTAGCCACCAAGTTGCCTTTGGCAAGATGGGTAGGGTACAAGTTTGATAAATAAACAAATGAAAACTCTGGCACACACTCTCCCTGAGGATGGGTTCCATCATAAATCCAAAAGCTCAGAACACTAAACCTCTGGTCCAGTGGCCAATCCAGATTGGATCCTACAAATAAAAGCTATCTCAGAGTGTTAGTTGTTTTGACCTATTTTGATTCCCATCTTTTCCAATCCTACTGTTCTTAAAAAGTATTTGCTGTATAGATGTGAAGGCAATATGCATCCATGTTTCATTCCCTTTCCGATATGGAATTAGTATGTTTCTCCTAGTTCAGTTTTTACCAGCTTCTCATTCATTGCAAAGGCTTTTCAGGAAAAATAACCAAGTGTTCTGGCATATCCTTTTCTGCTTGATGTTGGAACTCTTTGTTCAATCATTACATATCCTTGACGCCAAGCCTTTCATGTTGTCTTTCTTTGAGAATCATAATAGCTTGTTCAGACACCCACTTGAATATTTACTTCTGATATGTTCATTTATTTTGCTTTTTAAAAAAAAATTAGATTCTCTTTTGCATAATATTAACATGCAAAGTCTGTTTCTTACAAATTTTTAAAGTATTCTTCCAGGTCAAATACTACAGACAGACATACTCACATTAATTTTCTATGTTTAACGTGTTTGTTTGACACAAATAATTCATGGCTTTTAGTAGAATTTGTCCTAGAAAAATCCTGGCTGACTGAATCATGCTTCTCCATCTTCTGTTCCTTAGACATAGTTGATTCGATTCCAAAATGCATCTGGTGATGTCTAGGCATAGTGTCTGTATGTATATGGCTTGAAAAAGGTACTGAGAAGGAACAAACAATTCTTTTCAGAAAACTCTTATCTCCCACATTACTATAATTTCTCCAGCCAAATGTGCACATAATTCCAAATTCATTAATTCCAAAAGCATCCAAGCTCAGTGCTTTTTCTCTCCTCTTGCTTCTTGGTACTCACATTTCATGTTTCATGTAAATACATCTTTGTAAAAGTTCTTTTTATAGATATCATCAGATTTCCTTGCAGAGGCATCAGGAAGGGCATCCGGCCAGCAAACACTCTGCTCCATTTAGTCACCCCAACTCCATCCTGATAAAAAGAATTACAGGTCGTAAAATTAAAACAAACAAACAAACAAACCACAACCCCATCAGTTTTCCTTGTGCCTCTTATCTTAAGTAGACTCAGTTGTTTTTGTGAAAGTTGAGAGTTTTTTCTTGTAATTAGAACAATGCTCTCCAACTTGACATTCTCAATAAATGGTACTCAAACGGGAGAGTGGAGAAATACTTTACTCCTATTTTATTCCTTCCTTGATTTTGGAGCTCCTTTTCTTTGGTCGGTCAGTTGGCTTCCTTCTTGCCAGCAGAAATTCATCCTATTATAGATTAGCTTCCTTCTCTCTCTTTTTTTTTAATAGAAAAATCTACAGCATTTTAGGTTTTTTTTTCCTTTTCTCTCTTCTCTTCTTTCTCTTTTCTCTTTCATGTTATATTCTTTCCTATTCTAAGTTTAAAAGCTGTCTTATTTCTGCAAGCTGCTTTATGAGACTTTCTCATTAATAAATAAATACACACACACATAAATATACAAATAAATTTGGGGACTGCTTTCACTTTGATGTCAGCTAGTGCGTATAAGACTGAAATAATAGGGAGAGATAAAAAAATTATTCCCAATTCAACTGCCATGATATAAAATTTGCAAGCATTGAGGATGTTGCAGAAATGCATATTTTCACTTTGAGAGATGTTTGAAGGGATATGTAAAGAAATACCCAATTCTGAATTAATTTAAAGCTGTTCCACAAACCAATAGTCTGCCAGTTGTGATGAGGCTATTGTCAACAATCTTCTGTTTCACTAGTAGAACACGCATGTGTATAGATTCCCAAAACAAGAGGTAAAGTTTCTTTTAAGTCAAAATCTTTCCTGATCAATTTAAGGTATGTCCATGGATTTTGTGTGTGTGTTGTTCTTATGGTTTTTTTCATCAACAAATAGCAATCAGTGCTATTTTCCTTTTTCCAGAACTTTTTCAATGTCCCTTTCTAGTCTGAAGTCCTGGAAAACCCTCATGGTATCCTATCCACTAAACACATCTCCTTGGTTTCAGAGCCCAAACAAGGTCTGATGAAGGGGTGGGTTCCACTTACCTTTGCTACCGGTTTGCAATGGGAGTGCATGTGTGCTCTCGCTTCACTCATGCGCAACACTTCTGTGCATGCACAGAGCATCTGTGATGTCATCCAGGTGGGTGTGCGGAGCCTCCCACCGCCATTACTACCGGTTCGCAAGATCCAGACCGAACTGGTAGCAACCCACCACTGGTCTGACAGATGTTGACCCCTGCTAGATAAAACATGAAGGCAAATTAATAACTTGGTTTGACTACCAATAGAGGATTTATCCAAGAAGATGCTCCACAGCCAGTATCTGTAACATGTTGCTGCTCTTATTCAAATGACAACTTACTGTTCAAGGATATACGGTAACTCTTGGTTATCGCAAGAATAGAAAAGATAATACAACTTATCAAACAGCCTTTCTGAATGTCATTTGGGGGGGATGAATAGTAGGAAACATGACTTTGCATATGCCGACAATGTTCCTAGCTGATGCAGAAATGCTCTCTTACAAAGTACATTTTGTGTTCTTGTAATATATATTACAAAATATATGCATATGATAATTTAACTTTCCAGTCAATTTAAACCACATTCCTGACCTTGAATATCCACTGTCTGATTTAAATTAATTCAGATGAAGCACTATCCATACCACTTCATTACTTTTTTTGTGCTCAGGATGAACTTCAGAAACGGGGACAATTTCTTTTTAATCAGTGGAGACTGACTATGATGGGGGAAAAAAACTCATTTTTAATGTGATTACGTAACCTGCAGCATTTTCATTGATAAAATAGGCACTTAACTTCCAATGGTCATCCTCAGCATCTCTAATGATGACAAATCAGAAACTGGGAAAGGCCTTTCTCACTTTCTTTGGATCTGATGCTATTAAGTAAACTTAGAAGTTCTTAAAGGGACTTTGTTAAATTAATAAAATAATTTGGGGTAACTTTGATGTCCAAATTAAAATGCATGAGGTACAGTCAGGTAACTATATAAAGTAGGACACAATCAGTTTTAACGGAGTGCATTATAAATCTCATGAGGGCAACAATGAAATATCTTCTACATTAGTACAAAGACACCAGTAGCTTTTCTTCTGAAACAAATAAAATAGAACAAGAATCTGTATTGTTATGCCATGAAACAATTTCTATGAGCATCTCTGGATGATATATTTAAAGGAGAAAAAGTTTGCATTCTTTTTCTCTCATAATTCTCCTGATCAAATGCTTGTGATTGTAAAAACTATACAATATAGAAAAACATGCAAGATTTCTTACTTTGTGAGAAATCTGTTATGCCAACTAACAAAGCAAATGCAAAAACTGTGGTCAGATTTAGCTAAAAAAAGCACCAATGGAAATAGCAACGTTTTCAAAACTGAGCTGAAGTGGGGCCTGAGACTCCAAAACATGAGATGCATGAGCAAAACTTCACAGAGTGAAATTAATTCCATGGTAAGCATTTTTAAAACAAAAAATAGTATCTTACCTTTCATTCAGAAGGTCAAATTGCCATACACAGAGCTCCTTACTCATACCCCCCACCAGGCACACAAGAACACTAAATTCTGGACCAAGAAAGTGAATGATCCAAATCACTCAATGGGTTTGTGACTGAGGTTGAACTAGAATCTGGATCTCCTTGCTCCTCATCCATTTTCTTACTACACCATACCTGTCTCACAAGCCTGTTTCTGAACACTCAGTTCAGAAATAATAAGCCATACTTTGCAGAATGTGTCTTCGGTGAAAAAAGCTACATTCAGATCTACATTCAGAAGTTTTAGAACTCCCATGCCATTGCAATTCTATAGAATAGATCCAGACTATACAGTAGATGCCTAATTCAGACTCTCCAAACAGGTTTGTGCTGTCTCTAATCATGCTACTTAGAAACTTTGAGAGTTGCAGCCTCAGCCAAACATCTAAACATTGTCAATACGAAGAAGGTTGGAGAAGTGGCTCCTGAGATTTTAAGAGTTGCTGATAATTTCTTTCAATATGCTATACGTGACAGTCACTATAAGCCTGGCCACTGCATAATTTTTAATTCTCAATCATAATAGCAATAGCACTTAGAGTTATATACTGCTTCACAGTGCTTTACAGCCCTCTCTAAGCGGTTTACAGAGTCAGCATATTGCCCCCAACAAACTGGGTCCTCATTTTATCTTCAGAAGGATGGAAGTTTGAGTCAACCTTGAGTCTGGTGAGATTTGAACTGCCAAATTGTAGGCAGCCGGCAGGCAGTAGAAGTAGCCTGCAGTACTGCACTCTAACCACTGTGCCACCACGGCTCATGATACATAACAACAGTTACTGTATGAAGTGAGTTTGCAGCACATTGAATTTCCTAGGCTTTTCAACTAGTCATCAGTGAAACAAAATGGAGGAAGAACAAAATCTATCTATAAGTGTCTATTGGGAGTGACATAGGTGGCTAAATGCATTTACGTAATTATTTCAATGGTTAATAAAGATTAGAAAATGTACACTTATGATTAGATGGCATTATAAATGTCAAATTGCACAATTTGAGAAAAGGAAGTCAGACATTAGGATGCACCCCTTGGCTGGCCAGATTTCCATGATATAACAACAGGAAGCAAATATTTATTAGTGCTGTATATTAAATGACTGGCTGCTCCTTACATTTTGTTAAAGAGCTATCCTACATCTTTCCAACCTAAACAGTCTGTTTCTGTCTTTATTGCTTCTCAAGAAACATAAAGTGTTATGATAGCATTATGCCAGTTTCCTCTGACAATATGTTCAAGCAGCTGAAGCATTCATCTTCAATGCTACAAAATCACCAGCAACCATTGTCATTTGTATTATCATAGTATTTGACACTGCTAATAAAAGCTTTAAGATGCTGCTGCTTAGGCAATAATTTTATTTAAATTTGAAGCTATTTAAAAACAGCTATTTTTATCTAAAATGCTAAGTCAGAGTCTTGAAATAGCAACTCTCATAGTATGATACAAATTCCTTAATATCAGCTGAGTTTTATCCATTGCAGGTGGCCAGAAGCTGGTCACGCAGCAGCAGGGAAAATATGCCAGAATGTCTTTATAGGTTTTCTACTTTTAAACGGGTTATGAGCTGACAAAATTTGAATGTTCCATTACAGAAATCTTAATGCAATGGAGACTTTAAAAGTTTCTTTTTAGCATTTCTATATTCATGCACACATTTTTTTATTTTTTCCTTTTTTAAAAAATATGAAAAGCAATGTCTTTTCTTTCTTTACTTTCACTTATGATTTTTTTTTGGGTGAGGGGGGAATTTTAAGCTTTGGTACAATGTCATATCATGTTATCCAAACAGGGGAAAAAAGGGAGATGATTGGTTAGTTAGACTAACAAAAGCAGTGTCATAGTCCCACAGTGTTCACCCTTTCCTGTGAGTCTTGTAACACTGCACAAATGTCACTACTATCATGGAACAGAAAAGACCTTAGATGTCTCTATAAGAGAGGCATATGCTTATCAAACTGAGCAATCAAAAGTCTGAACTTGTGTTGTTTTTTTTACAAGACTCCTATATTTGTTTGCAAGAGATGAATCTCTAATGGATGGGATAAGTGGAAATTAGCATCCAATTTTCTTGTTAAATGTTGATACAGCAGTACTGACAGCAACCCCAGCATGTAGATGTCAGGC
>JANHZT010000707.1:103253-120583 GCA_032468215.1 Stegonotus admiraltiensis
CCCCTCTCTCTCTCTCTCTCACACACACACACACACAGCAAAATCATTGAAGCAGCAGACATAAAAAGAAAATCAATGATGTCAGTAAGATCTAATCAAAGCCACAGAACTATAACAAATGCTTACATAAATTTAGAGAGAAACCAAAGAACTTCTCCTGGCAGCAGGAGATTAAATTGAATGGAAGGAAATACACCAACTGAAAAAAAAATAATCTTCATCTTCATCATTTTATGTATTTAATAAAAGAACACTTCAGGTTAGTACAGAAAGTTAAGCCACTCTTCTTCAACCTGTTCCTATTTTGATCTGTTGAATTTCAGCTCCCACGATAAGAGCTGAAGGTTCAAGAATGCCAAGTTCAGCACACGTGACTCACTTGATAACTTGCCCTACTACTTGCACATTCTCTTACATTTAGTGTTTTCCTCTCTGCTAAAAGTAGAAAGTTCCTCTCTTTAACCCAGCCCCATTATCCTCCTTCCAGGAGTGGGCTGCTGGGGGTTCGCAGCGGTTCAGGACAACCCCTAGCTAAGATTCTGTGTAGTTCAGAGAACCCCCAAATCTCACTCCTGGCTGGCCCCGCCCAGTCCATCCCGCCCCTCCCAGGAATCCCCACATGGCCTGTTTTGGATGCAGGTAAGTGTAGGCCATGCACGGAGACTTGGGGAGGGTGAAAAGCAGGCCTACTGTAGGAAGGCCCTTTCTAACCTCCAGAGGGCCTCCAGAGCCTGGGGAGGCTGTTTTCGTCCTCCCAGAGGCTCGAGAAAAGCCGTGGTGCAGGAGGCTGACTAGGCCATGCCCACCATGGCCATGCCCACCCAGCAACCGGGCAGAGAACCCCTTGCTAAAATTTTTGAAGCCCACCCCTGCCTCCTTCCCCAGTTGGAAAATTTCTGGCATTCTAATTATTTGAAGAAGGGAGAAGAAACTAGAATATTGATCATGACAGACCAAAGGACTAATATTAAAAAGAAGTTTGAGCAATTTGCAGGTCTTCACCTCTAGTTTCAATAGTGTCCTCCTATTGCTATTTTTTTAAAAAAAATCTGACTTCAAACACAGAACACTACCTCTGTTATTCTACTGCAGTAAGACAAACTGTAAGAAATTATGTTAGACCTTATGAGTTTTCCACACTTCAGAAGCCAATGATGTGGAAACGAAAAAAGCATAGCGGTGATGGAATGGAGCAGATTAATGCAACAAAGGTTGAGCCGACTCTTTTTTCATTTCCACCTGCCTTTGCTTTGAAAAAATTGTGGGAGTGGCAGCATCAGAATAAATAAAATCAAATATATTTTTTAAAAAGCATAAAGGACAGTTACTGAAACAAGCAATCTGGTAAAAGATAATTAAAACCAGTAATGTGACAATACAACATAAATTAATTATCCATGGATCAAAGTAATGTCTGATATCTTTTTAAAAAACTGTACAAACATAGTGATATGTTATTAGCCCATAGTTTGATTCATTGTATAGCCCACTTCTACTCTACCTACACTGTTATACAAATTGAGGTGGGGTCATTATCTATCATTTTTCCAATGTATCTGATTAGCATGTTGGGGAAAGTAATCAGAACACTGGATTTGAAAGGACTGTAGCTTAATCCAGGATAGCTTCACTAAGGGTTATATACATGAGCCACACAGGTCATTGGACAGGTTCAATATTCTTTGTTTCTTTGCTTCATGGGTAAAATGTAGACAGTTTTCACATTGTCCAACCTTAAGGCTGACTCACTTTTCAGATACATGTATGTATGTATGTATTTAGCATATGGCAATGTTACATTAGCTAGGAGACTACGGTGTTAATACAAAGTCGTCGTTTGGCTGCCCATGATTGCTAGCTAGTTCATTCAGTTCATGCTCGTATGCTTAGTCAAAGAACACCACATTGGGACCAAACTGGCTCTGAACTCAGAAGGCTTAATGGCATCTGCCATAACATCAGGGGGGTTTGCCACCATCAATCCTTCACATTCGAGCAGAACAGGCACCAGTTGAAGTCATACTGTCACTTGAAGTGCCATTTTTTCCCACCAAAGAGGTACCTATTTATCTACTTGGATGTAATATGCTTTCAAACGACTAGGATCTGAACCATCAGAGTATTGGCTTTCTCCAGCATAATTAAGCCAGTGGTAAGGGTATAACCATAAACACACATACACACACACACATATACATACATACATGCTGATATACTGCCAGTAATATTACAGCAGACAATATTACACTGATGTATAATACTTGAGTTAATTCAGTGCAGTTGGAATGGATAAATGCTTTTTATTGAGATTGGCAAGAAGCCAAAATGTATATATCAGTCATTAATAAAAGATTTCTCAACCTGTTGGCTGTACATATCTGATTTCCTATGCAAAGAAGCCTAACCACAGCTGGATTCACAACAACCAGCTGTCAGCCAAACTGTAAGTAAAGTTACAACCACAAAACATTCTTCCTTTCCTTAAGAAAAAATTATTAAATGATCTAAAAGGTGAAATTATTTCAAAGCTATTAATAAACATGCCAGGAAAAATGATCCTACTTTTAACTACTATGGAAGTAAGTCTTGTTTGAGTAAGTGCTTTTCTCATATAAGTGGAGAAATGTTTCCAAACATTAAGTTAATTATCATTTTCTTTTCAAAGTTGAAACAGTATCATAAATATACAAAAGATACAATAATATATTTAAGGACATTCCTTGTCCTGCACTCTATCACAAATATTATATTATTATTATCTCTTTTATTCATTAAACATGAAACTTAGTCAACTGAACATTTATGTATCACAAATACCATTGACTGGTGCTAATGTTTGATATGGGTTGCTGCCAGCATCCTAGGTATCAAATAATAATAATAATAATAATAATTATTATTATTATTATTATTATTATTATTATTATTATTATTATTATTATTAGAAATCACAGCTGCAGCTCTTTAACTGTATTTGGCCTTCATATGCATCAGGTTCTTCCCAAGAACTTAAGAAGTTATTACGTATCTGCACAGTATATGTGCGAATTGAAGCCATTTGTAATTAAGAGATCGAAATTTGTCAATGCACAGATTTTCTAAGTGCTCCCCAAGATTTTTTTGGTATGGTACCCAGTGTGCTGATAGCCAACACCATGGCTGATGGTATGTTCTTCCAATTTTTTGATCTTCTCCAATTCTTTGTCTTCTACTAGCAACTTGTAGGCTTCATCCTGATGGCTTCTGATGATTTAGCCAATCAGCAATTCAATTCCATTACTGTGTGCAATTTTACCCCAATTTGTTGCTACTATGGCCTATTTCTTCAAGACAAATTCCATTGCTGTATCTATGCTAAAAATGCTTACAATACTTTTCAATGACTGGCATTCAATTTCTGATTTCAATAAAGCTTCAGAGCATCCATATAAAGCAAATGTGAGATTTTATTGGCATTTTTTGGTGTTTGGTAGCTAAGATTTGTTTCCTTCAAAAGGTAGGAACATAGCAAAGACTAATAGTAAGGGTGATAATGAATCGCCCTGGTAGATGCCGTTCCTAATGTTGACAAGCCCATATTTTTCAGTTCCAACAACCAATTCCTTTCTTCACTGCTTCATTGTTTTTCTATAAACATCTTAATGTTTTTTTATTGACACAAGATGTTTTCAAACCTTTGATCTTATTATGTGGTAATAAATCTTTTTAGAATCAATCCAGACCACATGTAAATTCATTTTGAGGTTTTGTTTTGTTGGGATTTTATTTATTTATTCTTTTTGGCTTCTGCAATTCTCCAGAATCATTTTATCAATCAGAACATGACCATTTATATCTCTGCTTTTCCTTTTACTTCCTTTCTATTCTACAGGAAGAATGATATTTTCTTCTAAGTAATCTTGGTGGTTCTCCACTGTTTTGCCTGTAATTTAAACACTATAGGCAAGATCTTATTGGCCTGTAGTTTCCTGTGTTGTCCCTTTCACTGATTTTTTTAAAAAATCAGATACCTTTTGCCTAGTTATTAATTAACCAGACACTGATGCAATACTTCATTAATCTGTTTAGCTATAATTGGATGTAAACTAGTCAGATATTTGAGCCAAAAGTCAAGCAATTGATCTTTCCAGGAAATGTTCAATTTTTAATCTTGTTACTCAACGTTTAACCAATTTTGCTGTTATTATTCATTCTAACCTTTAATTTTTAATAACTTCATCTTCAAATTATTTTATTCATCCAGCATTTTATTGTAGTCTTTTTGAGTTTCCCATTGGTCTTTCTAAAACTGGATTGTTTCTTCATTTTTTTTTTAATTTTGTCGAGTGCATTTTTTTTTTTTGCTTGGTTTCCCACTTTCAGAATTTCTAGTGCTATTTATACTTTTGTAGAAACTGATTGAAGTAACTGAATTTCCTTAAATTGGAAGGTTCATGTTCAATTTTCCTATCTATTGCTGTACTTTGTTGCTTTATAAACAAATCTTCAATTTTTCTGGTACTAAGCCAATATTTTTATTTATATTCATATTTCTTATTATTAATATGGCACCAACTATTCAAATATTCAAGATTTAAAATGGCTTATAATATTACACTGATAAATTCTATCTGATAAATTCTATGATGAGAAATTTGAACATGCCATTTTTAATAACAACTATATATTTAGAAATATTTCCTCTGATATACTATTCATTTCACTAAAACTGGGGATCTGGAGCCAATCTGCTGATTTACTATTGCCTTCTATCTTCAAGATAAAGGGGAACTCATTATTCCTTTCAGATAATTAAAGTATTGGTCACATTAAAGAAAAATAAAATACTGCATAGTTGCTGGAAATGATGAAATTCCAGTTGGTAGATAAGAGGGAGGGCAGTTGGTTTAAAAGGCAAATGAGGTGGAAGGATTCACATTCATGAAGATACTATATTATTGTCATTGTTTCCTTTAATTACAGAAATGGAACTCATATTTTTTGTCATGACATTAAGCAACTATGTAAATTCTGTGTCAGACAATCAACTGTACAAGACAGTTCCTGAAACTCAAGATAACTTTTAATGTAAACTGATCCAATTTAATAGATAAATAAATACAAAGAAATAGTTGTAATATTCCGAGGTATCTTGTTTCATGAGATTTATACAAGGCGTCTCTGGACCTTAGTATTATTCTCAGACATTCTTTCTACAAATCAGAGTTAAAAGATGTCTTAAAACTATAGGGAGGTCATGGCACATATCAAGGTGATAAATTAGAAGAGAAGGGGAGAAAGCATTAAAGGAAATGGCAGCAAAAACAAAATAAACACTTTTCATACTCTCTGAGAATAAAGCATAAATTACAGCCCCAGGAGAAGAAAGTCAGAGCTCCAGAGTCACTTGAAATGAAACAAAAAAATAGATTCCGTTTGGGTAAAGATTACCCATAATACACTACGCACAAGACAAATCCTTTCCATTTGTTCCATTGCTTGAGCCAAAAAGAATGCCTTCATAAACTTTTAATGTTTACCAACTACATTATTTAGTTTAATTGGCTACAAAAGCCAATGTTAGGAGATTAGATCAAACTACAGGTAATTCTCAATTTAAGAACACAACCGAGACCCAGATTTATTACCCAGATTTATGCAAGGCAGTTGTTAAGTGACGTGTGCCTCATTTTACAACCTTTCTTGCCACACTTGTTAAGCAAATCACTGTACAATTGTTAAATATATCATGCAGTTGTTAAGTGAATCAGGTTTCCTTCATTGACTTTGCTTGCTGAAAGCTGGATCGGAATCACGTGATCACATGACCCTGAACAGTGCAAATGTCATAAATGTATGCCAGTTGCCAAGCATTCAAATTTTGATCATGTGACTATGGGGTTGTTTTCATGGAAAGTCGCTTTTTTCATTGCCATTGTAACTTCAAATGGTCACTAAATGAATAGTTGTAAGTTGAGAACTACATGTGAAGAGTCTTAGTTGTATTTTTAAGCCAGAATATGTTACCTGATTTATTAAGTGATAAGAGAAGGGCAGAATGAGATGCCTAGAAAAAAACATCAGGAAGAGTCTTCACAGGCTTATCCAAGTAGACCTTGGTCAAATGTTCACCCTTCCTGAGATCACATCTTACTTTTTTTAGCCTTTCCTGAAAACTATTGTGTTCAATCTGTGTGCTGTGGAGGAGAAAAGGAGATAAAACCAGTAAAACATTTCAAAGACATGCATAAGAGACACCTCTGAACATCACTTCCTGTCAGAAACAGGCTATTTATTATGACTGCTTCTTGAAACATGCACAAGGCATTTGTATTGCTTCCTTTGTTAAGGAAACATCCATACAGGTAGTCTGAAGTTACAATGGCAAGTTGAACCAAAATGTCCATCAATAAGCAATGTGGTTTTAGCAGCAGCAGTCCCTGCAGTCCCAATTGCCATCCTTAACTTAATCACAGTGGTTGCTAGACAAGCACAAGATCGCAACACACACACACACACCCAATAACAACCAAAGACATAGGGAATCTGACAGGAAGTTGAATGTCCCAGGTGGCTTGCAAGCAGGCCAGCAGGCAAGATAAGTAGCTGTGGCTGGTAGAGGAGGCATGCAGGGGTGCAAAGGTAGATGGAGCGATGCAAGTGCAGCAAGGCGTAGGTGACTACTGCTGGGTGGGTGAGGAAAGGAGCATGCAGTAGTGACACAAAAGCACAGTGAAGTTCAGGTAAGCTGTGTGGAGGTGCACAAGTGGCACTGAGGCATAAAGAGACTCAGGGAGAGGTGCAGGAGGGTGCAAGAGATTGGCTTTGACTTTCTGGGGAAGCCAGCACGGAAAATGGCAAATGCCTATCATCTGATTGTGGGGTGCTGCAAGCAACCATAAATGTGAGCCAGTTGTCAAGCACTCAGATTGCAATCAAAAATGACTGCGGGGGTACTTGGACAGCTGGAATGCTGAGGACTGGTTGTAAACCATTATTTGTTCAGCACTGTGATAACTTTGAATGATCACTGAGTGAAAGGCTGTAAATTGAAGACTACCTGTAGTTCTTTTAATCTGTTCTCCTGGTGTGTTTTATGTTATGCAAGTCTATGTCTTTGGCTTCCTCTTCACTACCTACCTTCCCAAATATTTCTCCAGTGGATTCCCAATCCTTGGAAGAAATGGGGGGCAGTAAATCTAGAAAATCTTCCAAAGTTTTTCAACTCCACGCTCCCAAGTGCCTTCAAAGTGTCATCTGAACTCCATTTCTGCCCATGTCAGTTAGAGCCTTCTCCACATTACAGAAAATGGTAATCCTTTTTTCCTGAACAAGAGATGTCTGGAAGCAAATGTATCCTTTGCATGGAAAGAGCAGCTTTACCCATGAGCAGAAAAGGGATCCTTTTTCTCTATGTGAATGAAAAGATTACACTGTCCCACTGTTAGGCTCTTGGCCTGTGCCCAAAACTACAAGTAATTCTGTTTCCAAGCATGATTCCCACCTTGTCTATTGAGCAAAGATTACAAAAATGTGGATATAAAATATTCTGGCAACTGGAATATTATCCAGGCAGGATACAGATATTTCATTCTACCATACATCATGGTGAAGTCCCCCTCCCCTTTTTTAAAAATTGGCTTTCTGCAAATCACCCATCTACTGGGTCACTTCACTAATAAGAATGCTTGCAGGCAGTCATTTATAAAACCATATTCTGAATCTTTATCAGGAAGGATTATAGGAAGTGGCCACTATCAAAGGACACAAATGGATACATATTTTAATGTAAGCAGGTATCTTTTTTAAAAAAGGAAATATTTGAAATCAGTATCAGTAGGTGAAAAGTCCAATAAAACAATACAGATGAAAGTATCAGCTCAACAAGTACCATGAATATGATATATTCCATGTGAATGTTTCTTTAAGAAAACATTCTCAATATTTATCTGGGACTTAATTTGAAATATTGAAACACATTCTGAATTATCACAGGACCATCACACTCAGAACCAAATCCAAGACTACAAGCAGACAAGTGTCCAGAGCTTAAATCAAGTACATCTTAATCATTGGAACTCAATATCACCAGGAGTTCAAACAGAATTCAATTTATACTTCTGTAAGGTTCATTAAGGAAGCCAAAGAAAGTTTCTTGTGTTGCTTAGGAGTAGCACAGTGCCATCAATGTCAGCTGTAACAGGCTGTCTCAAATTTGCAGCTCTCCAAGTCGTTGGTGCTTAGCATGTTATCTGGAAAAGTCAGAGTGCTACAGCTCAGCTATGGGAATGGGTCAGCAGCCTTAGTAGAGCAGTAAATCTACTCAACCTGGCTTCATGGATATGCCAGCAACAGTGGAGAGTCTTATTGCCTGGGCCATGATTGCCTTGTGGGTATCCTAGTAAACCATATGAATCTAGCCACTTGATGCAGATACTAAAAAGGCAAATTCACTCTTGGACACCACACAGTCCTGATCACAGAAGCAACTGTTCCAAGCTATATTACTCTGGTTAGACTCCATTTGGTGTACCCTATTCCAATTCTGTGCACCAGAGTTAAAAATGGACACTGACAAACTGAAGTTCAGAAGAGGGCTGTCACAGCATTATGATGTCTGCAAATCAAATGTATGGGATATGGTTAAAGATCTGAGAACCTTTAATCTATGGAAGAGATAGCTGAAGGGAGATGTGACAGCAGTTTTTAAATATTGGAAGGGCTGTTACAAAGAAGAGGGAGTCAACTTTTTCTGTGTTGCTCCAGAGGGCAAGACCAGAACCAATGGATTAAAGGAAATAATTAAAGAAATTACTCCAAGGAAACAAGTTCAAGGAAAATTTCAGGAGGAATATCCAGATTCTACAGCTGTCAGATAGTTCAAGAGGCTGTCAATACCAAGTGGTTGATTTTCTTTTGCTAAACAGATGCTAGATGCTCATGATCAAAAAGATAGTGTAGTTGGTCTGAGACTGAGCACAAGGTTGGATTAAATGACCTTTAACCTATGATTGTAATACCTATGCTTTTATGATTTATTTAATATCTTTAATATCAAGCTTATTTAAGATGTCTTCCTTAAATTGATATGAGCCCTCCTGAAAGAAAGAGTCATCTACATTAATTTTCTTTAAGTGTCATTCCAATTTCCACAGTAATTTGGTTTTCAGTGTTCCAGTTATAACTTTCTTGTACCCCACAGCCTATTTCCCCTGCATATTTTTTTAAACTAACTGAGCAGCCTGCCTTTTTTATTTTTTATGTTTTAGCCTGAAAAATAATGTTACACTAGCTCAATGCCTATTCAGACAAACAATTGTTTTTATGTACACAGGCAGTTACATACATATATATTCTGCTATTCCCTTTCAGGGTAAGGAATTAAAGCTGGGTAATAAGAAAAAAGGTAATCAAAGGAGATCTAGTTTTCACCAACATCATTCATTATCCCATTCTTGCCTTTCTGTCCTTTGCAAATCATCCTTCCTTCCACGAAATTCATACACCCGTTTGCTCATTATTATTTCTAGGATATTATTTTGAGAATTCAAACTCCTTTATTACCTGGTCTTAAATCTCCTTAAGATGCTCACCTTCTATGCAGAAACTAGTTAGAAAGGAAGTTGGGTTAAGAAAGCCATGTCCAGATTTGAAGCTATTCTTCAGATTTGAAAAAGAGGTTCATCAGCTATTCTGTTTGGACCATGGTTACAAAGACCAGTTGGTGGATTCCCCTGCTTCTTTATTCCTTCTACCTATGCCAGGAAATCAAACACACGTTGTTTTCCTTTCCATAGGTTACTCTTTAGAACCGATATTTTGCCCTGACAATCTTGGAAGATTTCTGTTATTTCAGCCTTACACTTAACACCTTGTGTTCTGGTGCATCCACCAGGGAAAAAGGAAAAGAAAACACTGCAGTTTTGCAGTTCTTCCTGTCTCTTGAGCTAGATGGAGAAACTTGAATTCTTTTCCATTCAATTTCACCTGGCAAAAGAAAAAAGAGAGAAATGCTCACAATTGCACAAGGCCACTAATTTAATTTGTATTTGGAAAATAACCAGATTTTTTTCCCCCAACTCCCACAGTTCAATTTGCTCTGGCTTATTTTATTTTGAATGCCATAGCTGCATGTTATGCATATGCACTGGCTTAAAATTCAATATTTTCTGTTTAATATTATAAATCGTATTTCCTTTTATGCATGCCCCGGTATTTTTGATTCTGTGTAACATGTAAAACTGCAGTTTTATATGTATCATCAACTAAAAAAAGTGTAAAGGCATAACCCACCCCTCCCAAAGTAGTACCACTGTAAAAGCTTACTCTAGGCCACCTAGCCAGAATGCCTTTCTAAATCAATTAACTAAACTTTCAAAAGATAAGTTAAAATGGTAAAATGGTATCGTCTACTACCCTGATATCTGCTGGAGAAATGAGTCACTTAAGAGTGAAGGTTCACATTTCAGACATTTCTTGTGGTGACTTTCATTTTTCTGAAAGTAAAAGAAACTACCCTGGACAAAATCCTGACAAGTTGAGAGCAATTAGTTGATGGTCTGAAAATGTCAGACACCGTGGGGAAAAGAGGTTGTATTGTGTTGGAATTCAAGATAAGTAATAGAGGAAAATCTGACAGAAATACATCATGTATCTTATGTTTCAAAAGAGCAGGTTTTCATGAAATCAAATGAAAACAATCCAGGTCTTCATATCTTAAAAAGATAAACCAGCTCAACAAGGATGGAGATCTTGAAGAAGGGAGTTAAAGTGCAGAAACCAATGATTTCCAGAGAAGGGAAACTAGAAAAAGTTTTAAGATATCCATATATGAAGAAATAGCAGCTAAAAAGGAAAACACATGCATAAAATATCAGGGGCTGATAATGAAGAAAGAGTACAAATCAGTAGTTTGATTCCATAGGAATAATACCCCAAAGGCTTAATTAATGCAAGACATGATGAAAATGGATAGTAGCTTCCAGATGTTGAAGAAGCTGTTAGTTGTTGCACAGGGAGGTGGAGAAATAATAATTGGGAATGGGTAGAAAGCAGAACTGAAACACCTTCTTTGCATTCTTCCCCAAGACGGAAAAAAAAGGCCTTCCTGACATGACTAAGGAAGAGGGAACTCAGGTTTGATAAAAGTAACATAAGAGCCCACATTTCTATCTTAAGCAAATTCTCAGATGCTAAAAGAGCTGAGACATCAGAAGTGCTGACTCCAATCTATGAAAATTTGAGAAGAATTGGCAATGAGACAAAAGGTTGAGAAAAAATAATAATAAACACATTCATAGAAGAGGGTAATCTGGGGAAAAGAAAAAAGCCCAGACTGCTTAACATTTATTCTTAGCAACTTTTTTAGAAAGGACTATTAAGCAAATACCTAGGAGCACTTCAAAAAGAAAGTTTCCACTGCAAAGAACCAGGATGGGTTTGTCAAGAATAAATCATGCCAGGCTAACCTTATCACATTTTTAGAAATGTGTGACCAATTTGGTAGACCAGGAGAACGCTGTTAATGAAGTACACCACGAGTTCAGAAGAACCTTTGACAAAGTCAAAGTTATTCAAAAGTGAATAAACCAAGATATTCTACTGCATTTCAGCAAATCAGGTTCTGACTGAAGATCCAGGCCTAAAGAATACTTATCCTTTGGAGGGAAAAATCAAGTGAGGATTCCCAAGACTCTGTTATTGGTCCTATATCTGTATGGCTTTCTCAGATTTGGCTTAGCATGTTTCCTATTTATTAAACATATATGCCGCCTATCAATGTATGTTGTGTGTATAATGCCACTGGGATATGAAAACTATGGTTTATGGGTTAATTCAATGTCTGAACTCAACACTGGTTTAGTGTTTGAGTGTTTAGTGTCAACTAACCATGCTTAAACAAAGCAAGCGTTAGGGTGAAGTGTGAACTAGATAATTAATTATTCTACTTGTAGGGCACAAAAGGAACTACCGAATCATTAACATTAAAGTCGTCAGTTCCAGACAATATGTATGCTCTTCCCCCAGGACATATCCCCCTCTAGTTTACCAGGTACTTTTCTCTGACATGAGTGCACATGCACACAAACACATGGACAGACAGCTATGTCAGCCTTAGCCTTCCAATGTTTAGAGAATGAGGATAACATGAAAAGTTGAAAGGAAGAGGCATTGAGTAACAAAACAGGAGAGAACTATGATGTGCTATGGGAAAACAGGAAAACACAAGAAAAACAGAGATCTTATTGAAACTGAATTGCAGAAATAGCACCAAATAAGGAATGATTGCCAAATACATTAGACATCAAGTGTTGGTTGGCATAAAACCTTCCCAAATTCTTTGTAAGAAGTTTTCTTTCCTATGCAAAGGATGGCACAGTTCTTTGGGTAAAATCAATCTGTTCTCAACACAGCAGAACAGATAAATTTAATCCCTTTGAGAGCTCTCATTCAATAAACAAAATGCAAGCTCCTTAAATGGTACCATTCATTGTCTCTCATGGTTGATGTGCCATCAGCAAAATATACCAGTTGTTTAAAACATTGCTTTCCACTGTTCTATAAAAGCAAAGCAATCTGGAGTACAGTTAGTAATGCAGAATTGGCAACAGACAGCTGGTAGATCAAAATCAGGGGCAATGTTTATTTTTCTCCTGCCCTAGATGAACTTCTGCATGATTTTTTTCTTTCTAATTAACACAATGGAAATGAAAGGTGAAATACCCTGATGAGTTTGGCTTCTAGCAAGAGAAGATGTTTCTGAACCCACCTTTGGACTACAAACTATTTCCTCTGCATGGAAAACTATTTAGGTAGCAGGTTTATACAAGGACAGAAAATATTTACACAATTAGATCAGGCCAATATTTTCTGAAGAATCCTGGAAAAAATATAAATAATGAAGTAACCAGACAAGGTACTCTTATCTTTCTCCTTCCAGTAGACAGATACAGAAAATACAAACAGCAAATGCAACTTACGTTCATTTAGATTTAACTGCAGTTCCCCAAGATCTCAGAAACCCTGCACCGAGTTTCCAGGCTCCTGGAGAACTAAAATCCAAACAGCTACAGGCAGCTATAACCTCCTTTCAGATTTTCTCAGTCAACATGGGAAAGGGATAAAAATCTTCTTCACACTTTAGTGATTCCAAATGGTGCAAAGGTATTTTCTTTTACCATTACAGTACTGCCGAGTTAGAGCATATTACTGGCATATGTCACACTGTGCTTTATGTATCTCTCTTAACAAATTACATATTGTGTTTGTAAAAGATAGGGAGGGAAATGTTCAAAACCAAAGAAAGAGAGTACCAAATCTGTGTTAGGGACAGGAAGCCCTTGTAGAGAACCCTTGAACAAATGCTGTGTCAAAAGTACCTTGGAGTCCAGAACAGAATAAATAATGATTATATAGAAACATTTTTTTACCACCACCATTTCTCATGACCGATAAGAGAAGTTTGGTTGTTTGTTTGTTTGTTTGTTTGTTTGGAAAATTTATATTGCCACCTACTCACTCACAGCAACTCAAGGCAACTTACAGGAACTAAAGACACAATATAAAAGAAATATTTACTCAAGGCAGGTAGATTTCTTTAAGATGTCTAATATGTTAGAAAGCAATGGCTCTCCGCTTAAGTTTTCATTATTTGAGCTGTTGGAACATTCAACACTAACTGCATCGAATCAGAGAGAGATTTTAAGCAGCAACTTCTTCCTGCTGTTGACGCCATCCAAAGTCCATGTCTTCTAGACTGAAAACCATGTAGTGGGGGGAAAATACATGATTAAATCAACTCCTTAGAGATCACAAACATTTAATCTTTGCAGCTCTGAAATGAGACACTGTTATTGAAAACGAACAGGTAAATTGAAACACCCAAGAGCAAAATAATGACAGTGTGCCAATAACAGTATTTTATAATTCATGAGAAGTTTGCTAGTAATTTATGCTATTTGGAATACTTTACCCGGTTTTCCATGCTTAACTCATACTGTACGTAGCACCATACGTAGTCAAAACGTAATTAGAAGAGCTTATATACAGAACTTTAGTAAGTTTTTAACCTTTAATCACAATATTGACAAAAAATTATCCATTTATCCCAGGGCTACCTGGAAGCTGTAGTTCTGCAAGGAGGTAAGGTTTGCATGGCATTTTTCCAATAGAATTTGAAAGTCAGAAAAACTAATGTCCTTCAATATCTTGTAGGGGAAATTGTAACTTTTAGAATGATTTATAATTACTACAATGAAAGCTATATAATGCTACCATAGTTGGAGGTGATGATATTCACTCCCTTCTATGCGTTTCTCATGTATGAGGAGCAATATATTACTGTACTAATTAGGAAAGAAAAATACATTCACTTAATTCAAAAGGACTGATTTCACAAGTAAACATGTTCAGAATAAAGCATTTATTTAACTTCCAGTCTGATCTTCTGCACTATATTCTTTCTCTTCCATGTTACTATTGATTTGTATTTTACTATATACTGATGGGGGAAGCACAGCATTTTCCCCAACTTTGCTAATCTTGCATCCAAATAAAGGTAATTATCTTTTAAAGGTGCCCTTCAGTTAAAATGATACAGAAATAAACAGCTTGTAGCTATAAAAGGTATGGATGTTGTGTATTGCTATAATGCTGATATCCAGAAAGAGGTCAACTAAACCAAAGGACAGCAACAAAAAAGGTGTCTATATGTATGTGATTAACAAGCATCATTTCCTTCAGAGTGCAAAGGTCAAGCACACAAATGGTGGTACTTCTTACAGCAGCAGTAGGGATTAGCACACCAGGATGCCAGAGGTCTGAATGTCACCACTTCTAACTCAGCCCTGAGATGCCCAGCATATTATTTGTCCTTCAACCATTTTTCAAAACTTTTTCATGACCAAGCCATTTTGGCAATAATGAAAAGTCAGGGTCATTGCCACTAAGGCTACACAGTTGTTAGAAGTTTGTAGCTGGTTCCAGATTCTCAGCTTGGACTCTTCTGAAGTTTTCAGGTGAAAATAAAGGAAGATTATGTTTGGTGCAGAATATTTTCCTCAGGAGATGCCAGTTATTGAATCATTTAACCTAATTGTTTGAAATGTGAGGGAATCTACTGTAATGAGTTAAGTTTCCAGTCATTTACTAAGCGAGTGGAAATATTTATTGCATAGCCGATCACAAATACCCAACATCTCCAGGTACACATTCAGTTCTTTGGGGAAAGGCATAGAATCCAAAGCTTGACCATATCCCCCTCATCACCAAAAACAACACAGCCAATAGCGCAATGGCACACTTGAGATTTCACACTGCACAAGAACAAGCCTTAATTTCTTGTAATGTTCCTAGAGGGTATTTCAAAGCTTCTGGGGTTTTGTTTTTTGGAGAAGAAAGGCGAGAGAAGAAAACAATTTCACCAGATAATCCTAACGGGACTTCACATCTGCATTCCTCTCTTGACTGAGCTCAACAACAACAACAAAACTTTAAAATGTCTCCATTAGCCATCATCAAACAGTTCAAGTGTGAAATCACAAGACTTCTTCAGGCAATTAAAGAGCACTGAAGAAATATTTCTCATTACTAAAACTTCAGAGAAAGTTAATCAAAACGAGGATATATTTAATTTTTATTTTGGGGTGGGGACGCATAGATTTCATTCCATTCTGAGCCTGTCAACCTTGACCCGGCCGGGCATCAATCGAGAGTGATGGGGGGGAGGGGAAAGAAGCAAAAGCACAGAGAACGAGTCTTGCCATCGAGAAACTAGAGCTTCGCGGACCGGTTTTCACGCCGCCTTCCAACCGCTGCCGTTACTGCTGCAAATGAAAAAGGACGAATCGCAGCTTCGGAAGCAGGAAAGCATGTCCCGATGGAAGCCTTTTTTTCTACGAGGCTCGCTGCAAATCCACTCATCGACACTCATTTGGGTATTAAAACGGGACTCCCGACCCTGAAAAGGATTCAGACTGCCGAGCAAAAGACTTCCTGGAGCTGCTGCACCCAGACAGCCGCAGCAACCTGGAGAAGCTGACTCAAAAATGCTTGCCTGGTCCGGAGCCCCACCGATCGCCCAGAAGTGACCCACCAACAGTTAGCATCTTCCTCGGCACGGCAAAACGCCACAGCGCAACGCCCTCTCCGAAGGGACCGGGGGACCCATTCCTCTCCCCAAACCCAACGGTTGGCTTGCTCGCTCCTTTTACCTCCCTCTCTCCTCCGTCGCCAGCCGTTCCGGCGTCGCCCGCTCCTCACCTTACCTTTGCTAAGAGTGCCCGTGACGAGTTTGAAGAGGGTGCGGACAAATTTCACCAGGCCGTGCCTGCACCGCTTCGAGCACCCGCTCATGGCTCCCGAGAAAGGGCCCGCTTCTCTCCTGCTAGCCCGAAAAGTCCTCGACAACTTCCGAGAGCGCAAAACTCTCTTTCGTCCCTTTCGCTTGCTGCCCCCGGACGCCGGGTTCCCACGCTGAGCTTCCAGCAATGGGGAGAGCAGCCGAGGCGTGTGCGCTACCCCGTGTTAAAGGCGCAGCTGCTTCCTTGCCCTCGTAGGGTTCTCTTCACCCTGGCTGAAGGATGGTAGATGCCCCGTAGGGTTGAGCAGCCCGAGGACTTTGCTGCCGCACCGCGCTTTGCTGACCGCCTTCTGAAACGCAGCAAGGAATGCGGAGAGCAGCACGGGGGGCGAGGGACGGCCGTTGGGGAGCCCCGTTTTTGGCTTCTTCGCCCGCTTGGTCTGTTTTCTCAGAAACGAGGGGAGCGACTGTTGTCAAAGAGAAGACGCGCTTGGAAGGATTTGCTACCCCTGCGCGTAGGGATCTTTTCTGAAATTACAGCAGCCCACCGAGAGCTCTGCTTCCGACGTCCGCTGCAGGTTTGGCGGGCTCCTGCAGGGGTTAACGCTTCTGATGCTGCTGATTAGGAAAGTAGCAACTGGTACTTGACTCTCTCTCTCTCTCTCTCTCTCTCTCTCCCCTCCCCCTCTTCCTCCTTCCTTCCTCCCCTTATCGATGTTGCCCTGGTCTCTGCAGAAGTTCATCTTACCATCCTAGGGAAAAAAGCACCTTAGCAGATTGCTGTGCGCTACCTTGCAGTTTCAAAAAAAAAAAAAAGTTGGCAACTTCTCTAGCTTTTAGTTCAGAAGAGTTCTGCTAAAGTAGAAGTTGAGTATACCTTTCCCACCACCCACCACCCCCAATCCCCCCAAAATAGCAGGCTACACACTTATCCATCCTTCCGAGATAAAATGATGGATGGGGGCAACAAGCCGTGGTAGTACAGTGGACTAAAACACTGTTATTAACATCTGCTGCTTGCAATTGCTGCAAGTTCAAATCTCACCAGGCT
>JANHZT010000707.1:189596-201155 GCA_032468215.1 Stegonotus admiraltiensis
GCCTCCCCCACCCCCCCAGAGGCCCTCCTGGGGCCGGAAACAGTGTGTTTCCTGACTTCTGGTGGGCCCAGAAGGCCTGAAAATCAGCTGGCTGGCGCACGCATGTGTGCCGGAGCTGAGCTCGCGTGCCTACCGATATGGCTCCGCGTGCCACCTGTGGCACCCATGCCATAGGTTCGCCATCACGGTGTTAGAGGCTTTAAAGCTTAACACAAAACTCTTAAATTTTGTTATCCAAAGCTTGAATAGCTATAATGCTTATAGCTTTTAAGTAAAATGTGCACTGTCTAATTTAATGGCATATTGCATATTACATGGGGCTATTCTTGAATAATATATAGAAGCTACAGCAGGTTTAAATTATCAGCGTGTCTCCTTTACCCCACATTACACCTTTGTTTTGCAAACTGTATTTGTTTCCAACAGAATAACAGAGTTGGAAGTGACCTTGGAGGTTTTCTAGTCCAACCCCCTGCTCAAGCTCAGTTCAAGTTCAATTGAAGCTGCTTGGTAGTTAGTGATAATTCCCTCATAGCGTGGAGTCTGGTAATTTAGGGGCTGCTTCTCCCTGCTTGTATCTAATCACCCAGCATCCAGCAGGAGAGGCATGTATAGGTTCCATCTATCAAAGAGTGTGATTTGATGGGAGGTGTTTCCATTTTGGTATCCTCTGTTTGGAACACCATCCTGCTTGAAATTAGACCCTGTTGGGATTTCTTATGGGCTTGAAGATGTGGCTGTGCCACTGACAACAAGTGGAAGAATTCATAAATGGTTATGTTAGATGGATGTTGTAGATTATGTCAGCTGTTCATTACAGCTGTTCTTGATTTAACGACCATTTGAAGTTATGAGGGACTCCCCAAAAGCTAATGATGACCCAGCCCCAGAGGGCCTGCCACAGAGAGGAGGGATCAAGCTATTTTCCAAAGCACCTGAAGGCCAGACAAGGAATAATGGATGGAAACTGAACAAGGAGAGATTCAACCTAGAAATAAGGAGAAATTTTCTGACAGTGAGAGCAATCAACCAATGGAACAGCCTGCTTTCAGAAGTTGTGGGAGCTTCATCACTGGAAGCTTTCAAGAAGAAACTGGACTGCCATGTATCAGAAATGGTGTAGGGTCTTCTGCTTGGGTGGGAGGATGGACTAGATGACCTACAAGGTCCCTTCCAACTCTGTTAATCTGATCTGATCACTTTCAATGTTACAGCCACTGCAGAGTCCCCATGGTCATTTGCCCTTACAACCAACCACAAGGATGCTATAGCTCCCCCTCAACTATCTCTGGCTATCCCACTGCACAGAATTCCTGCAAATCTTGTGCCTGCTTCCCCCAAACACCAAGTCCCTTGCAGGCCTTCAACATTATTTAAAAAGACTAAAATCATGATTGTTAAAAGTAAAAGGAAGAGACCTGATAACTTTCTTATATTGGATTTATAAAAGAGATTTGTTAAGCTTTAAAGAATTTTGAGACAAAGAAAAAAGTAAATCCCGTTCTAGGACATTATTTGAAGGGACTAAAAATCAAGATGGCTAAAAGTAAAAGGAAGGAATGTAAAGTTGTTTTTTTTATAAGGTTAAAATAAATGTGTTGTTATCTGGTAACATTTATTGGACTTTTGCTAATCACAACTGAACAATGAGGCCTTAAGGATTTGTTTATAAGATAAAGAGATGAACTATGAGAAGAAGAGATCATTTGCTGCATTTTAAGAGAAGCTGATAAGTTGCTAAAATTATTTATATTTGTGAGAAGGGAGTGGGGAGTAATTTTTTTCTTTTTTTCTTTTTTGTTTCTTTACTGTATTCTTATTTTTCTTTCTTTTTTCTATTTTTTTCTTTTCTGCACTTTCTGGGTTTTTTCTTTCTTTTTTTCTTTTAGTTTGTATTGGTTTTTATATTTTAATTGTATTTTTACAGATTGTTCATAGTGAAAATCCTTCCAATAAAATATAACGTCCCTGACTTCATGCTATTTACCTGTTGTAGCACATTTGAAAATTGCAGCATGCTCGCCACGTATTTCAAATAAAGCTCAACGTATCTGCAGTGACAGTCCATATACCCTGGCTTCGGCTAGGATACAAGAGCTCTTGAATGCCCACATTGGAAAGGGGAAAGCTCTTAATATGTAGCATTCCACTACTTTCTCTTATGTGATGGAGATGAAGTTAAACTGATGTGCTAGGATCAAATGGAGTTTTCCCCTCCTGCCTCCTGCTCCCTGTGTTTTGTGTTTGCTTGGGCTATAAAAATAAAATCAACACATTCAAAACCAGCAGGCACTTTTTTAGTTAATGACCTTCATCTACTTTTTTACAGGATTGTTTTCAAGAGTGCACGGATACAAGTGGGCACAAACACATTTGACTTCGACACCCAGCAAAGGCTTATTTTGCAAAGAAACATCAAGTGTTAGTTGTTGAAACTATGTTGTGCATTCCCACAAACAAATGACACTATTCAGAATATTTCCTCTCTGACCAGTAGATAAAGTCTGCGGTGTTGACAATGCTAATATTATATGCAAAAATATATTTTGTCTTTATATCTTGCAGATTTTTATTGCTTTATATAAATTGCCTAGCAGGGACTCATTTCCAGAAAGAATCGTATTTCTTAGAAGGGCCCTGGACAGGGTCGGGATATTAGTTTTGCACCATGCTTATGGATGGCTTAAGAAAAGGATCTGAAAAGAAAACAATTTTTGGTGCACTTCATGCATTCATAACTGGAATCAGGCCAGAAGATTTTTAACATTGTGTCTTGCATTGCTTCCAAGGTGACATCGTGAATGAACATTGTACAAAGATTTTACTGTTATCTCTGCTTTTTAAGTAGAGACAGATATAGTGTATATATTTCAGCTTTGCCAGATATAGGGGTATCACAGTATGGAGCCTACCAGGAAACAAAACCCCTCATTTATGGATAACATATATGTATATTCCTGTGATGATATGCCTTTATCACTATTTTCAAGTGTTATAGACACCTTATACTGAGCTTGGAAGATGGAATTTATGGTTAACTTCTGAAAGTTAATGAAAAATATACTGTTTTTAAGGTAAAGTAAATAAATGCAGCTTCTCTTCTAAATTAGATGCTGTTCTTGGAATTGCTTTTTCGGCTAATGGCTCACATACATTTTCTTTCAGTTTATGTATATGTGTGTGTCTGTGTGTATGTATATGTATATATATGTATGTATGTATTGGGTCTATCTTGTTTGAAAAGAACTTATTCAAAATATATATCCTTTCAATTATGAAAACTTTTTTTTCTTTTAATGGTTATACAGCTTATAGGTATGTACTTTTGTCATGGAAGAACTGTCTATAAATTATGAATGGTCTAATATAAAATAATTTGTCTGACACTAAATCAGTGTTTTGATTGTTATCTGTACTTGTCACTTAGGTAATTGAACATAGAGAAAGCACAAAAGTTAATTATTTGGAACTAATATTTACGATACCTTCAGCTTCATCAATCTTATGATGCAAATGGGAATTCCATTCCATTCAAAGCCACCAGTTGAGATGCAAACAACCGTGCAAACTCAGCAGAATTCACTAGAGCAAAATATTGCCTTTCATTTTTTTTAGTACCGTTTATGGGTAGTTGTCTATTAAATATTATTTTTAAGGTGGAATGCTTATTTTCATCAGTTATAGATATTTTTAGAAATTTGTTTGTTGGAGTCATGCAGCTATTACCTAGAATAGAGACGTGTTAGAATGTGGGACGCTATAACTGAAAATGTTGTAGGTTGGCCTGCCTTTATAATGCAGCCCATAATATATGTCTGAATGATAGTGAAAATGTTTGTGGTAAATTACTCTAAGATACACAGTTCTTGACAATAAAACTTTACTCATTATATTCCCTTTTACCATAGAAAAACAATTCTGCTGTTTCCTGCCTTTATTTTCCCCAGTTTTTATATGGTTCAACCAATAATTTTTATCCATTACTGGTAACTTGTCACTTCTTTGTTAACCAACATGATTGTATTTTTAAAAAATCCTTTTGAAAACGTGTTTCTTTACAGACATTTAGCAGTCATTGTAGGTGTTATTTTCCTGTTTTGCATTCTCCACTTCTGAGATAAAATTGTCTTCTACTCTTTTCCTGAAACTATTTTTTTGTCAAACTCTGTTCTCTTTCTTGTCTATTGTTTTGTATGTCACATCACATGTGGAGCATCCACTCTTGGAGAGAATCTATGATATTATGAGAGAGCTTTTTTGTTGATGAAATTGAAATATTTTCTGTCAAAGCATAAGGAACACAAATTTGCTTTAATGAACCCTATGCTGTTTCTCAAAAGATTTTGGTCACCTGCTCTTTTTTATTTATCAACTTTGAGAAGAAGTATAGGCATGAAGATTATAGTTTTGTCTACATATCTTTAAAAACAACTAATTTTGTCTATATATCTTTAAAAACAACTTGGAAAGTACTATTCCAAGGGATTATAGTCATGTATGTTTTGTGACTAAGAAATTAAATGTTTATAGAAAGCCAAAGAAGAACCCATAGGACAGAAAGAAGGTGTTCAGCTTGTCCCTGGTTTTAGAATTTAGCTACCTAAACTCTTCAAAAAGTGTTTGCTATCTTTTTCAGAAATATTTAAATAATTTTGCATTTAGAACATCCAGGAATCAAGAATATGACAAGATAGGTGACTAGATTATTTACTCCATACAGCAGGTAACAGAAGGAATGATCAAATCTCTGATTTTGATGACAAGATGTCATTGGTTCTCTCAGGATAGATTGATATATTGACAGACAGACATTTGATTCATGTTTGCTGATAAAGTATAAATGTTCAGGTGGGAAGCCAAAATATATTCCAATTGTGAAAATCTTGATTCTAAGACCCTTTGAAACTGAGGAAAAACTGTAGTGGACAGGTGACAGCTTTGGACAAACAGAAAAACAAGTAATCCAAAAGAAATGAGGGTTGTCTTGAAAAGTGTAAAAGGAAAATATCTGGTGGGGTAACTTTAGTTTTTTCATTTATTTTATAATAAGCAAAACTATAGGACATTATTTTTCCTGTTGTTGGAACATCCTAATATTCCATTCTCAAATCACAGGCATATGGGAGGTAGGGGAAGTAAGATATACATAAATTATTTTCTTAATAAAATCCACAACCTTCTAGTACCTTCATTTTAATCCAAGCTCACTACTATGTCAAGTATGCCTTTCAAAAAATAGTATAAAAGCTCACAAAATCTTTTTTTTAATATTACAATAAGATGTAATGGTTTGATATTCATCTTATTTACAAAATAAAGAGGCGAAGCTCTTACCATCTCACCTTTCTTCAGTAATTCAAGTCTACTTGCATGGAATGCAGTTTTGTTTCCATTTATCCAAATAAAAGCAGGTCCTGCTATTTGTGAGGATTTTTACTTACAGGTAATCCCCCCCACACACACACATTTCCTTATCATGCATTTGGAGACCTTTGTTTATTTATTTCTCTGAAACAATTCCAGGTTCAGTTATGCAGATGTCGGTGTACTATTATATTAATAAAGGGGGGAAAGTCATTAGATTAAAAATAGTCCAAATCAATCTAAATTGTTACTAATTTTTATGCAAAAAGAACATTCTATGCATCAGTACTTTCTAGATCAATGGGAGACCTGACAAAATAGAAAAAACAAAGCATTTTCTACAGTTTATCCCTGCAAACATACATTGGAATCACATGGTGCTAGGCTATATTGGTAATATGTGATAATTTTTTATCTTTGATATATTTTTAGTAAACAAATGTTTGTTTTAATTATGGGATTGAAACACATTTTATGACCATCTGTTCATCTGCTGTAGAAAACTGCAGAATAAAATAAAATAATTAAAATTTGACCTGAATGGAAAAATGCATAAACACAATCCAGCAAAATATAGAGCTGTTAAAGTCAAACATAGAATATTCATTTCAGGGTCTGCTTAGTCTTTTAGCGAATTATGGAACACAGTCAGAATGCTACATTAGTTGACTTGAGTATGTCTACTAACACATTCAGAAACAAGTGTTTACATTTAAATATTGTTAAGAATGTATTTAAAATTAATATAAAACATTAATACATGCACCATTGTTTAAGAAATAATCTCATTTTTAAAAATTATGTACACACATGAGAAAATACAGAAATATCATTTCCAGTGTTTGGGATTTAAAGAATCATGTTTCTTTTACAAATATGCTCTGAACCTATGTTTTCTGAATTGCTAAGGTTAATGAGATTAAATCAGACCTGGTCTTTATTATTTATTATAATAAAGTTATCTTCTGTGGTATAATGGTAAAAGTTTTGGACTATGATTAGGAGATCTATATTCAAGTTCATAGAATCAGTCACTGAATGATTAGGAGATCTGGAAGTTCACTGTTGACTTGGACCAGTACTCTCTCTTATTACTGCTATGAGGGGGAAAAATCCAGGAAGAAGGCTGTTATGGAAGGAAGGAAGGAAGGAAGGAAGGAAGGAAGGAAGGAAGGAAGGAAGGAAGGAAGGAAGGAAGGAAATTTAATAATAAATAAAAAAAACATTTCAGTTTGATTTGAAATGCCTTGCTGTTATAACACTGTCTTAGAAACTAACTTGAATACCTTAAGAAAGAGCTTTAAATGATCCAGAACACTAAAAAAAAGTTGATAGGCATTCCTTGCAGGGATGTCAAACTCACAGCCCTTGGGTCGGATACGTCACATGTTGGCCATGCCCACCTCCATTTTATCAAAGGGGGGAAAAGTTGTGATATGATGACAACGTGATGCAGTGAGTTTGACACCCGTGCTCTATAGGATTATATTTATAGTGACTGAAATAAAGTTCTAGTACTAACTATTAAATTAGGTCCTGGAAAATCTAAGCTCTTTTCTCCCATCCTAGTGTGTCCATGTCTTCAGATCTGATGGAGGAGCTTTTTTTTACATCCCAGTTGACAGGAATTTGAGAAACAGTTTCAATGCCCATAGTTAAATTGTAGAACTTTTGGAGTAGGGAGCTGGACTGTTAATTTAGTCTTGATTGCTATATGACAAAGACCTCCTTGCTTATCAGATATCATTTGTATTGAGATGAATAATTTATTTTTATTTTTTATTTTTATTTTATTTATATGCCAGTATAATGACCAATATTTCTCTTTTGGCCGCTACTTTCACCTTTTCTTACAATTCTTTTTCGGGAGGAAGGAAATACCATTGCATTTATTAATGATTTTCCTTATTATAAAATACTATACATGATGCATACTTCCAGAAAGGCAGAAAATACATTTTATTGGCATGCATATATTCTTGCGCATAGATAAAAGAGATTTTTCAATCCAGCCAATATTCCATAATATCTGACTCTGGGATTTTCCATTACGTGCATTTCTGACACCCCCTTTTGCCCTTCAAACTGTAGAAGGCTTATACTTATTTACACAAAATATGGATGGCCTCATTTCATTGTTCCAGTTCTTGCAACCAATATAATATACCATCCATTTGCAGTCTTAGCAGGAAACAGTCCTACCACAGGTCACAATTATATGACTTGTGGGTTCATTCCATTCTGAAAACTTTAGCAAGCATGTTGTCTCTAACAACACAACTGATGTAATATTTACAAAAGTTCAGCCTGTTCTGTTTTCTACTTATTGGAGATATGACTGTTATCAAAACATGCTATTACAGGCACCACTGACCTTGATTTTCAGACGATCATACCAAGGTGATATCTGAAAGTTAAATCAAACTTTGACCTGCATGGATACTAATTCAGTGTGCCACATCTTGCTTTTGATGCATAACTATATTGATATTTTGCATTTTCTGACTTCATTAAAATGAAGATAGGTTCTAAACTGATTAAGGATGAATGTCAAATGTTGCTATGAATAGTTTACTAGAAATGTACTCTGCTTCTTGTTGACTTTGTAAAATATTAATGCTTTGTAGAATACTGGTATTGTGTCTATCAAGAATTGGTAAATGGCAAATAACAAAATTAATAAACAGCAGCAAAGAAGAAAATTCATGATAGCTGGAATTTCCAGAAGTCCTTCCCAGTGCAAGAACCATATGTAACTATCAATATAAAGTTTCAGCAGAGGAAAGCCCTTGCATGTGTTGTCACTTTATGAACATTTAGAAGGTTAGTAAAACAATAGATCTCTTTTTAAGAGCTGCTCCATTCTTGGGGTAGAAATGAATACAGAAGAAAGTGTTTGGTTAAGTAGCCTGAAAGTCAAAACAAAATTCTACGAAAAAATAACTCAGGCAGCTTACCAATTTCAGTTCTGCCAGCCTAATCTAACCTTGGAAAACTCAGATTCAATAATCAATTCAACATATAATCAAACTATAAAGTTTTATTGAAATATCAAGAAAGTGTAACAGATCCAAACAGAAAACAATTCCTACTAATCTGAAGACCCTTTGCCACTCAGCATCTTTGTCTCCACCCAAAACTATGAGATGAGTGTTTGTTAATTTTTGCCATCAAGAATTCTTTTCACTTTTAAAAATAATGGAAAATGTCAAAAGAGCTTTTGTTACTATAGATTATATTTATTGATACTTACTATATTAAAAATTAAAATTGACACATTCATACAATATTTATTTATTGAATCATGCACAATATTAAATAGAATAGATATAAACATAAATAAAATGTTTTACGTTAACTCCCATGATTTTAACAAGTAAAACATAATAATGAAAACACATTGTTTAAATTTTTTGCATATATCTTCAGTATCTGGCAAATAATTCTGAGCTCACAAACTCTGGAGAAGATTTTGAGGAACCTCCAAAGATTCTTAGATCACACTTTAAGAAATGCTCTGTTACATATTTCTTCTACAACAAGTGTCAGCTTCACTATCACACAGTGGAATGGTTTCTGATGTAGCTTATTGGAATCATCATGAATTTTCAAGTACTATTATTACAATTATTGTCTTTCAGTTTATTATATTGACTCTGAAAAAAAAACAATAATGAAAGTATGTTAATGTTCCAGTAATGGTGGATAAACTCCAATATTTATTGAACAGTCAACTTTCAGCGGAAATTTTCTTTTCTCTTTTAAAACATTCTAGAGTATTGGGAGAATTCACACAACATGTGATGCAGGCAGCAGAGCAGGCAGAAAGTTCCTATTATTAACCTGATACCCTTGCACTAATTGTGCAAGATTTAAGATTTAGATAAATGTCCACCCCCTTTGTTTTCCAATGAGGTGCATTACAAATGAATCTACCAATTATCCCATGATTCTGAACAAGAATCTTGAGAAATGGTAACAGATGAAAAGGGAAAAGATGGGCTTGTATCCTACCAATACAACAGTAGTTTTCACCCCTTGTAAATACTGATTTCATTCTTTGTATAGGGTGGATTTTATCTTTGTGCAGATATTTTGAATTTTTACAAATGTATATGTTATTATCAAATTTATAATATATTTGTTTTAAAAATTAAAGTTGTAAAAGTTTGTCAATTTTAAAATTCTTCAAGTTTTTTTCCTTTTTATTTGCTTATATAGAATACCATAATTCACCCTGTTCAGGAATGATTTTAGATTACACACTTTTATTAATTAATTTATAAGCTGCCCCAAAGATAGACAGTATGAAGTTGAGCTTGTATATTTTTTTAAAGAAAAAAATATGCACAAATAATGTACTTAATAATACAGTACCATATATGATGCTACCAACTTTCAGGTGAATAGAGAAATGAAATGCAACATATTAAAAGAGCACCTTAAATAATATACCTAGATTTTAAATGTCTTTTTCAGGATGCATTCATCTATAATTATTGTTTAACTTTACTAATCTAAAGGAATCAGATAAAACTCTCATAGAATGGGTAAAATATTTTGATTCTTCTTTGGACTGATAGCCACCTCTCCAATATTTTCTTGAATTAGAAGAGGGAAATTAATTGTGAAACCAATTTGGGAGTTCTTTGGGGAAAAAATTGTTTAAAATCAATAAATGTACCAAATTTCTAAGCTTTATTTATATCCATACCAAAATTCTGTATAATGATTTTAAGATCAAAGATTATAAAATATTCAGATACTCTAAACCCCAGGAGGTGACATCATGGAGCATAAAATATAAGAGTTATGGCATCTGGATTCTCTGCGAGAAATTAAAGATTTAGTTCCATGGGAATCAAAGACAAGCATAAGATACCAGTCCTAACATGTATCTTATTGTATTACCTTGACCACCAAGGGATTTAATCAATGCAAAGATTTGCAGCATTAAAAATAATGTTGCAAAAACTACGTTTGGAAATAGGAGTGTTTCAGTATGTAGCACAAAGCCACTAAGTAATATGTTCCACATAACATGGTATATTTCCATAATCACTGGCGGATAATGTTTGATACGTTCACCAATGAAGGAATGACTTTCCCATAAAGAAGTACTTGCACAAAGGCAGTGGAATGGGACAACAAAATAATTGGAACATGATTTGAGCTCACACACAAAAAAAGTGGATTAACAGTTCGGTCCTATACAACTTTATTCAGAAATCTGCTTGAGTTTAGTACTTCAAAACTTATGTTTATGGAATCACAGTACAAATAACCTTTCAAACTGAAAAAGTGTAGGCAATTAAGAAGAGTTTGCTGGACATCTGTTGTGGTGAAGGAATTTTCATGTGATCTGAAGTTGTACAATAAAGAAAGTAGTCAATAGCTTATAAACTACATGCAAATTCAGTAGCAGGAAGTAGTTTAGTAAGGCTCTTGTTTCATGAGCCACCATTTATTCAAAAACAGCTTTGCTTCTTAAATAACTTCGAACTTCACTGATCTTTGATAAAAAGCCCATTAAGCTCTTCCAGTACTACTCAAGGCTAATGTGTGTCATAGATTAGTTTTCCTTAACGAGTATGGATTTGGATACTCAGCCTTCACATTGATCTAAACGTATCAAATACTTCATAGCAGTTCTCTAAATATTTTGAATGTACAATATTTTCAACAAGAGTAAGTATTGGTTTTAGCTGTAGATATTTCAGTCAAACCATAATACAATCTTACATATACAGTATTTGTTACAGGCTGTACAAACGTAGTCATTCGGTTTAACAAATACAGATTAAAAATGTAGTTCTAAACATACTTATTAGGATGTAAGTCTCATTGATGCTTATTCTTGTAGTAAAAGTAATTTCCACATAAAGCTGTTGACTGCATTGCAAATAGTTGTTTTGAACCTCCATATGATTTACACTGGGCTTAAGAGTTACCTTTCTTTCAGTGGTAGAAAATTCTGAATAGGATCTGCATCAGAGGTAGGTTTCAGCAGCTTCTGACCAGTTCTGGAAACCCAGTAGCGGAAATTTTAATAAATTGGAGAACCGGTAGTAAAAATTCTGACTGGCCCTGCCCCCATCTATTCTCTGCCTCTCAAGTCCCAGCTGACTGGGAGGAAATGGGGATTTTGCAGTAACCTTCCCCTGGAGTGGGGTGGGAATGGAGATTTTACAGTAT
>JANHZT010000707.1:219382-232127 GCA_032468215.1 Stegonotus admiraltiensis
GCCCACAGGGGAGGGCCTTCTCTGTGGCTGCCCCAGCTCTCTGGAACCAGTTACCTCCTGAGATCCGGACTACCCCCTCCCTATTGGCCTTCTGGAAAGCGGTGAAGACCTGGCTTTTCCGGCAGCCCTGGGGCAGTTGATCTTGCTGTTGCAATCTTGTGAGATCTGGCCATGAATGGTGTGCCTGAGCTTTTAATGTTTTTAAAAATGTTTTTACAATGTTTTTTTAATAATTTTTTTATGTTCATTGTTCGTATTTGCTGTAAGCCGCCCAGAGTCCTTTGGGAGTTGGGCGGCATAGAAATATGATAAATTAAATTAATTCAACTAAAACATCTCCATGATAACTGTCTAACACAATTCTGGGATTCTTTTTCCCCTGAGACTTATATACCTGAAATGTGCAATGGAAAAAGACTGATTTTGCTCATTTGTTCCTTTTCCTCTCTGTTAGATGTTGGCTTTGGTTGTAAAATACAAGTTTTCTCTAGCAAGACAAGGGATGGTTTGTGACCAATGTCATCACAACATCGTGTATGTTATAGATCTCCCATTTATTTTTCATCCTACTGAAACTGCAAATAGTTTTTCATGTCATACATTTTTCCTTGACTGCTGTTTTGAAAACTTCATATAATTTTCTGCAGTTTGCCTTTTGGGAAAGGAATGATTAAAAACTGGAATTTTCAAACTTAATTTGAGTCACTTGGCAAAGTTGGGTGGCCATATAAATCTAATAAAATAAATTAATAATAGTTCAGCTTTGGCAATAACAAGTTCTATTTAGCAGGCTTTCGAAATTAACCTATTTCAGTGTGTTTGAATTGGTATGAATATCTGTCCCCAACACACATTTAACTTTTACCAAAATATTTTTCTTGGGATTTGGTGGGAGGAATTTCTGCATTGTTTCCATGGTCAAATGATGAGCTGATTTGGCAGCTAATTTAATAAATATGCAATATCATTTAAGTGTTTCTATGTTGGCACATTAGCTCTTGGGTTTTGAAGGCATAAACAGATTAAAACTGTAAATTCGATCTCAACTACAGAACTGAAAAATAATTGTGTATTAAAAAAACCCAACAACCCAGATTCAGTTGATTTTGCTCAAGAAGTAATAGAATGGCTATCCTAATATCTGTAAAAGATAAATTTGGAAGAAGTATTACTAAATAAAATTATCAAGCCTATAGAAGACAAGGCTTCATGAAGAAGATAACCCTTCAAAGAAGCTTAATGACTGTAAGCCTTTGATACTGGTTATATACAACTTCTAAATAAACTTAGCATTAATTATATAAACATCAAAGAAAAATAAGCAAAGTAGGGAGAAAAAAAGAACTTTACAATCTTCATTTATTCAGCATCTACCAATTACCATCAATTCATTTTTGTTTCTCCTGATACAACCAGTTCTCACTTCCATACAATAACGTGTGCAGGAGACACTTTCCTTTCTTCCAAAAATCATTCCTAACAACTCATTACATGCATCCCACTACCATTCTGCTTTCTCATCTTTATAAAACATTCTGCCAACGTGTGCAAATTCATTGATTTCCCTATCCTATTTCATGTCATTCACTCCATTAATCTGTCAAATGCAACTACCTTGATATTTGATATATTAATGTTCAGATCCATACTCTTCATTGCATCATACAATCCAGCATTGCTGTAAATCATTTAAGTTTTCAGCTGACACAGCATCATCTACATGTAAAATAGAAGAAAATAGAGCTGTGGTGGCACAGTGATTAGAATGTAGCATTGCAGGCTAATTCTGCTGACTGCCGATTGCCAGCAGTTCAGCAGTTTGATTCTCACCGGCTCAAGGTTGACTCTGCCTTCCATCCTTCCAAGTTCAGTAAAAGGAGGACCCAGACTGTTGGCAATATGCTGAATCTGTAAACTGCTGAGAGAGAGCTGTAAAGCACTGTGAAGCAGTATATAAGTCTAAGTGCTATTACTATTGCTTTCAATATACAAAAAGAATCCATATTCAGGGTAGGCATATAAGTTAAATAAAATAAATAAATAAATAAATGTGTGTTCAAATGCCATATACATATTTTATCATTTCCCCAACAGTGCCATCTACTTCTGTAGACTTGCCATTTTCAACATTCTTCCAGCATATATGACAACCCTTCATTTATTTTTACTTGGGTAAGAACAGTTATTTCCATTCCATTTGTAATTCTCATACAAATCCATAATACTCCGTAAACGTTCCAATAAATCCATCAGTCAGTTTCACATGAAATCATTTCATTGCTTTAATTTTTAATTCATTTATTCTGCCAGAGGCTCATCTGCCTTCTATTCATTCTGTTAGGAGGTTATTTTCTAATACTTTCATATTGAAATCCTTCTTTCTCTTCCTGCAATAATTCTATTTTAGTTTACTTCACTCTGCCTTTCTCCCATGCTCATTTTTCGCTAAGGTCCACCCTTGACCGAACTAAATAACAATTTGCCCCATATTATGAGGCACTTATCATCCTTGTATGCTTCTCTAAATGTCTCAATCTTTGGTCATAAACAATCAAAATAATTTTGCTTTTAGATTTCTATTCATATCTTTACCATGCATCCATACAAATGATCTAGCATTGCAAACCTCATTTTGAAAAAAGTATTCATTTTGTCTACATAGGCATCTTTATATTATTACTATTCTCTTTTTTCTTGAGTCCCCAAAGGCTCCAATGGCTTTTCCAATGTGCTATTGTCTCATCCTTATGTTATTTAATACACTACTGTCTCTTTCCCCCCAGTTGGTGTTCATTCAGCATGTTAAAGGACTTTTCCCAGTGCCACATTTGAATTTTAGTTTCATGGAGAATGAAGTATCAACCACCAACCTACAAATTCTTACTTCTAAGAGACCGACAACAACAACCTCAATGATATTCTAAATGTTTGATACAGATTTTAACCCTTTAAGTCATAATTTAACCTATATCCTTTCTTCCCTGCATTCATTCATCAATTTTACTCTACAAATTGAAACTCCTTTACAGAGATCTATTGCTCTTCTCCTTTCTCTTATCTTCAAAGACACATCAGTTTTATTTCATTCATTTCATTAGTTAATTATGTTTTTAGCCACCTATTGCTCTTACATTTCAAGTCACAAACTTCCATATGTTACCAGATGAGACCCTACATATTAACCTTTGTCTTTTTATGTGGCTTTGGTCAATCAAGCATTGACCAAATTTAAAAGTTAGAATTGTTGTAGACTAGGTTAATAGCTTTAGTAGCATCCATCCTATGTGAAGCATTCTCTTATAATAGTACATAGAGTATTTATCAGCAAGCATAACAAAAATCCAGTTTTACTCCAAGCCTATTACACTAATTCTTTTGTCCATAATTCTTCTATTAGACATCCAGGAGCCATCTGACTCACTAACGCACTAACACAAGAAAAAGGATCCTGAATTATATGGAAGCCTCCGTTTGATTCAGCCGACTTCTTACTATAGTCACATTTACCTATTAAACAAAAAATGAACCTTCACCGAATTGTGCCTTGACTACACACATGCCAGTACCGCACATTTGTGTACTTTTGGTTTAAAACACTGAGTCAATCAAACCGCTTTTATAATAAAATGAACAGCTTGTAAAATATCCTGGCAGTTTTTAAAGTAGGTGACATGGCTAAACAAATAACAGACAAAGATCTTACAATTTTATTAAAATAATTTGCTTCTCACTCAACCAAAATATTGAGGTGTGAATTGTCCTTTTTCAGTTATTCATTCACAGGCCTATCATTAATCATAAAGAATGCAGAATTCATGACATTCCCTATTATGTAAGGCCCTACTCTTATCACTCTAGTTTGCTTCACCTGCCTCTTCTTTTGTCATTTTTCCAATGCTAGTTTTTTGGGCAACAGACTTCAAAGACCTGTTTTTAATAAAGAGAGAGGGAGCAGAGACTTCATCTTGGTTGAGGCTTTATTTATCCAGATCTTTCATATTCAAAAGCAACTAAACAAGCCATGATCCATTGAGTTATCACTACAGAAATAGTCTTTCTTTACCTAAACAGAGAAATGACCATGGATAGGCAAAAAAAGCAGTGGACGCTGGAGAAACTTATGACTTTCTGCCAGCTTTCAAATCTCCCTCTCTCCCTCCCCTATTTTCCCCTAACAACAATCCTGAGAGGTATGTTGGGCTAAATGAGAGTGACTGATCCAAAGACATCAAGCCAACTTTCATGCCTATTGGAGGCTTAAAACTCAGTAGGCTTGTTTCTGGGCCAGCAGCTCCACCATGACACCATACTGGTTCTCATACTTCAAAGATAAACATATATATGAATGTATAATGGAGGGAATCTTTGATGAAACATGCAATGTGTTCTCAGAGGAAGCACAGAGGCACATTTCTGTAATTGACTTGTTTTTAAAAAGGAAGCTGGATAATATCTGATCACGTCCCCCAATTCCTCTGAGACACTTTGCAGAGACAGGTGAAGATCATGTTTGGAATTTGCTAAAACATCCTTAAAATACACACCAGTCTTGTTTCATAGGATACATTCTGTAGAAGGCACACATGTAACTGTATCACACAAATATATCAAGCAATCCCTTTTAAATTGTTCCTTAAATAAGCAATTTTTCCATGGTTTTTTTTTTAGCCTGCAGAACTGAACCCTGCTAGAAAAGAAAGCATTAAGGTAATGACAATTTATTATTGTTAAGAGGTTCTTTCTATATGAATAAAAAATTCTAGCCCAGCTGGAAAAATGATTCCTTATTTAATGTTATGCTAGTGATAACTGTGTAGGTTAATACATATTTGACATTCAAAAATCTACATATTATGTTTGTACTGAAATGCAGAAAGAGTAATAAATTTTGTGGGTTTTTTTCTGTCCAAAGAAAAAACTTCTGTTTTTAATATTTCACCACCTAGAGCAAACCAAACCATCTCCCTAGTGCTTTATGGCACTTCAGTCATTATGAATCACTCATCATATAATTTCATGGCTTCTTTATTTCAGACAAAATATCTCTTCTGAAAGTAAAGTTGGAACAGGCAGTCACCAAGCGTAGGAAATCTGCAATGATCTCACCAACTGTCTGTAACATCAACTTTATTTAATTAGGTTCTGTTTTGCAAAGTTAACTCAATAATCTAAGCTTTGTTTTCCAAGTATATAGAAATAAATAAGAACACAGCTATGAAAAATGTCCATGTGTTGGAACAGCAGGATCTCTGAAGAACAGCTTTGCTGAAGGTCTCTATCAAGTGCTGCATAACAGGGAGGGAAAACTCTTTAAGTGAAAGTCCTTATCTCCTGTGTTGATTTCTTAATGGCATGTCAAATGAAAAAGATGGATTTCAAGGCATTTTGTCATTTCACAAGAGCAAGATCTGCAGGGTCGGGCAAAGAGGTTCACGGTGATGGCAGCAGCATTGTGGCATCATGAAACAAGCCACATTCCTTTTCTATCTCCATTGCAGTGATGCATAATAGCAATAGCACTTAGACTTATATCCCACTTCTCAGTGCTTTACAGCCCTCTCTAAGTGGTTTACAGAATCAGCATATTGCCCCCAATAATTTGGGTCCTCATTTTACCCACCCTGAAGGATGGAAGAATGAGTCAACCTTGAGCCTGGTGAGATTTGAACTGCCAAATTGCAGACAGCAGGCAGGCAGCAGAAGTAGCCTGCAGTACTTCACTCTAACCACTGTGCCACCGTGGCTCATAAATGTCCCAAAGAGGCAAAGATTGTGGTGCAACATGGATTTTGTCTTTCAGGTGAAAACACTGAGAGCTCCTAGAGATGATTGTCTCAGTGCTATATTAGAGTGCTGATGCTTTGCTACCTTTCTTGGCTGGGGAGAAACTTCTCTCAATTATATCTCTCAACTATTTTCATCTATATCTGTTTTGCATAGATCCATTAAAAAGGTATTTTACATCAAATCTTATATAATTTTGTCCTGGATGGCCATGTTGTAGTATACCATCATAGCTGTGTTGATGCTTAACCCTAAGATTGTGAAACTCACCTACATGTTTCATGTAAAATTTTAGTATTCATCCTTTCCAGATGGATGGATGGCCTCTGAGATTTGTATGATGCATTTTTTTCCTTCCCAAAGAGCAGCATTAAGAACATGTACATTTTAGGAGATATTGGCAGACTTGAGAAATATTCATACTATCCTTTATGGAATATGTGGGAAAATGTGTAAGCTTCAAGCTAGATTAGTTACCAAGACAAATCATACAATGTGGAATGATTTACTAGTTGTGACCTCTCCTGCAACAGGGGACACTATCAAAATTTGTATCCATTACAAAAAAGCCAAAATGTATTATTGACTGTGTGAAAATCTACAATGTTTACAACCTGTGGAGCACTGTTGCAGTGAGCTTATACTAAGCTTTCCACTAAGCTGTTCTATCATTTTATTTTCGCAGGTAGAGAGAAAATGACTCAATCTAGTGAACAAGCAACCACACGTTTGATTCAGTGTGTATCACAAGAAATTTTCAGCTGCTTTTAGTAGCATACAATATCAGCAGAAACATTGAAAAGTTATCATCTGCAAAACATTTTCATAAATCTTATCAATGTTCACTTGTCAAGAAGCCATCATTTGATCTGACTATTAATTAAACAATTATTTACTAGTCTCCAATCTCCCTTGCTTAGATCAGTTGCAGAGAAGATAGTGACTTTAACTACAAAAATCTCTGAAACAAAAACTGATTTTCAGGATATAAATCGAACTAATAAATAAATAATAAACAGAGATGATAAGGGGACTGGAGGATAAAACATACAGTATAAAGAATGATTGCTGGAGTTGGTATGTCTAGTCTGATGAAAAGAAGGACTGGGGTGACATGATAGCAGTGTTCCAATATTTCAGGAGTTGCCACAAAGAAGAGGGAGTCAAGCTATTTTCCAAAGCACCTAAAAGAAGGAAGAACAATAGATGGAAACTAATCAAGGAGAGAAGCAACTTAGAACAAAGGAGAAATTTCCTGACAGTTACAACAATTAATTAGTGGAACAACTTGCCTGAAGAAGTTGTGAATGCTCCAACACTGGAAGTTGTTAAGAAGAGATTGGACAATGATTTGTCTGAAGTGGTGTAGGGTTTCCTGCCTAATCAGGGGTTGGACTAGAAGACCTCCAAGGTCCCTTCCAACTCTGTTATTTGCCAAAGTTATCTTATCCTTGCTGTAAGGAGGCAGCAAGAACAGCAAGACATTTGATGTGTGGTAACAGCCAGACTAGCATTCCAGTCATCAGCCCAAAGCTTAAAATAAAAGGAGAGGAAAATAAGCAGCAGTATCTTCAAAGGGCTAAGAGGGAACATTATCACACCACAAAGCCCACCTCTTCGATGAGTCATTGTTACCTTGCATGAAAGATGTGGAGTTTGCAGCATGATGGTGTTATTCTGCTTCTTTTCATTTTGGCAAAGAAACAAGAATTAAAAGCCACAGAATTAAGTCACATAACCTTTTTTATTTCCTGTGGGTCAGTAAAAGTTGGATTTTAAACATGTTTTTACTTGAATCCTCCTTGATTTAATAAAATATTATTTAACAATCTGTTTTTTCATAACATTTTTTTTTAAAAGACAGGTTTTATAAATCTTTTTTTTTAAAAGCAAAAGTTTTCAACCTTAAAAATTATGTACAAATGCCATATAAGTTTCGTGTGGCAGGGACACCTGGCCAAAATATAATGCCCTGTGGCTGATGGACTTTTTAGCAGGTACACTAAAGTGTATTGCCCAGGCTTAGATCTATGGTTGGAAGTGGACCAATAGTCAGAAATCTATGTTGTATATTTCTGTAATACCTGTTATATTGGATGATACATGAAGTAACATGAGTCTATGGGTCCTGTACTACAACTGTTTAGGAATTAATCTAATAAGAAATACAATGTAATTACCAGTAATTGTTAGCTGCGTCTGCAAGTCAAGATGATGGTCATCACATTGTGACAGATTAACCGAGTTGGAAGGGACCTTATAGGTAATCTAGTCCAACAGCCCCCCCACACACACACACACTCAAGCAGGAGACCCTATACCATTTCTGACAAATGGCAGTCCAACCTTTTCTTGAAAGTCTCAAGTGATGAAGCTCCCACAACTTCCGAAGGCAAGCTGTTCCATTGGTTGATTATTCTCACTGTCAGAAAGTTCCTCCTTGTTTCTAGGTTGAATCTCTCCTTGGTCAATTTCCATCCATTACTCCTTATCTGGCCTTCAGGTGCTTTGGAAAACAGCTTGACCCCCTCCTTTCTATGGCAGCCCCCCAAATATTGGAACACTGCTATCAAGTTTCCCTTGGTCCTTCTCTTCACTAGACTAGCCATGCCCAGTTCATGTAACCGCACTTCATATGTTTTAGTCTCCAGTCCCCTAATCATCCTGGTTGCTCTCCTCTACAGTTTTTCTAGAATCTCAACACTGGATGCAGTACTCTAGGTATGGTCTTACTAGGGCTTTATAGAGTGGTATTAGTACCTCACCTGATTTTGATTGTATCCCTCTGTTAATTGTGTTGTGTTCCTTTGTATATCAAAGCATTGGGGCAACTGTGCCAACTTGACTATTTTTTAATAACCTCCCGTGGTACTAACAGTTTTGTATTAGCCATTAATTGGATTCCAACCTTTTCTTAAATCATAATATGCTTTGTTTGGCTTGGACTTGTGTACTGTGGAACTCCATTCACACCAATGTGTAAACCATGCTGCATAGTTAGTGTGTTGTATAAGCCACATCCTTCTGACTTAGCCAATCAACTGTAGTTACAATAAACCATAATTAAAGCAAAGTACAAAATCTGCTAATTTGTTGTTAGCTGCTACATATTTGCATAGCCTGTGAAGAATCGAAGAATTCCTTGTTGAGCAACAAATCAGTTGCTAAACTCATTAGATGCCAGAAGCACGAAGCACAAAGCATATGCTTTGCAATCTAGCTGCAACCATGCTCCAAGCCTCTCATAGGCTCACAACACAAAAGTATTTAGAGTGCTGTGAATACTGAAAGACTCAGTAGGGCCTGAAGACTAAGCCAGTATTTTGATAGGCTATATTTTTCTCTTCAGTGAATCTGCATATTATCATTCTAATTGTTGGGCTGAGCAAGGTTAATACTCTAATCGCTGTAGCATGTGTCTTGATTGTGGTTGTCTGGCCTGCACCAGCTGTTGCTGATTTCAAATGTGTTGTGTAGATTTCCTGGGTGCTTAGTAAAGTCACTCAAGCATACGTGCCAAGCACGCATTAATTTTGTGGCCTTCCCCATGTAGATACCACATTATGCTTTAAAAGCAAATTAGATGTCAGTTAATAACCTTACAAATTCTGTCTATGGATTTAATAGCATCTGTTTTGTGAGCCATTCAGCTTTAGAGCTCCAAAATGCCTATAAGCAATATGGTTGGCTTTTTCTTCCTTGGAAAGGAACATGTTAAGATTTAATACTATCCTTTTAAAGTAGAGCTTTTCATGTCATGAAAGGTAAAGATGACATCCAGTCACTGATTTTGTTTAAGCCAATTCTTTAGTCTTGCTAAGGTTTGTTTACTCCAATCTTCTCAGTGAATGGATGTCTCAAAGTCAAAGGAATTGAGTATATTGAAATTAGGCTCAAAAAATGTCCCTAATGTGAATTCCAAGGAGTTCTTCAATAGCCTAAAACATGCTTCATTTGTGCTTTCTGTGAACGTTGTTGAACAGAAGATGTTATATAGGCACACATAAAAATGTTGGAGAATTGTATTTTAGTATGTGTGTGGGTGGGTGCATTTAGCTCAAATATACATTTTTATAAGTTTTTAACAGCCACATATCAGACCCATGTAATACTGACATAAAACAAATTTATTTGTAAATCACCAGTGTTAGTCACTGAATCATAATAGTACCAAAGAGAAACCATTAAATTCTTCTTGTAGAACAATTCACTGCATTATTTCTCAATAGCATTAATATCACTAACAATACCAGCTCAGATAGTAAGCCATTATACATATGGTTGTCTTCAGGAGCTTCTTTCATCATACGGAAACTTTTGTAGATGTGTGTGAAAGAACTTTTGTCATACTTTTTTGTCCCTCACCCCACCCCAGATCCTACTGATGGTACAGGTGAAAAAGATGCTTCTCAGAAAGTTGCTTTTGGATCTAGCTAAGAAGCTATACCAGTGATGGCTAACCTTTTACAGACCAAGTGCCAAAGCATGCATGAACCCCCAAAATGCAATGTGTGTGTGGCCCCCTGCATGCGCCTGCCCCCCCGCGCATGCACGGCAGAGACCCAAAGACCATCTGGCCGGCGGTATGCGCAGCGGAGCTGAACTGGGGCAATGGCTCACGTGCTATCAGAGAGGGCGCTGCGTGCCACCTCTGGCATACCTGCCATAGGTTCGCCATCACAGAGCTATACTGTGGCTTAGGAATCAACTCTAATTTTTTTAGGCAAGGATAATAAAATCTGCTTCAAAAGCATGTAATTTATCTATATTTTATATGGATACTTAGTTTAACCTTATTTTTTGGTCATTTAGAAGGCGAGAAATAACAAATCTAGACATTGGGGTCATATGATGAGATACCAATAATGCATCTGGTATCAAGAATGGGATGTATGTATGCATAAAAAGCCTCAAAGGTGCTTTTTCAAAAGGCAAATGGACTGTTTTTCTTGAGGAAGAAGAAGAAGACAACAGATCAGAGGTAGGTTTCAGCAGGTTCTGACCAGTTCTGGAGAACCGGTAGTGGAAATTTTGAGTAATTCAGATAACCAGTAGTAAAAATTCTGAGTGGCCCCACCCCCATCTATTCTCTGCCTCCCGAGTCCCAGCTGATCAGGAGGAAATGGGGATTTTTGCAGTATCCTTCCCCTGGAGTGGGGTGGGAATGGAGTTTTTGCAGTAACCTTTCCCTGCCATGCCTACCAAGCCATGCCCACAGAACCGGTAGTAAACATTTTTGAAACCCACCACTGCTTATGACCAAAATTCCAGTCCCCGTTGCAGTCATATGTAGAGGACTACCTGTAAGCACTGACCAAATATGTGTTGTTGGGGATCGTGTCTGTATAAAAGGAAGAGAGGGCAGCATTCTGCTCTTGGCCACCAGACTGAGAAGTAACACCTTGAGTTTTTCATGTGGTAGAATGTCAAGATCCAGATTCTGGATCCAGTAGGAATGTTTTTTGCACTTCTTGTAATAAATAGGTTCAACAGCAGTGACAACAAAATTGCCTGACCGAGGAGATGGGGGCGGAGTGGAAGAGGGCAGGCCTTGCAGGTTTGTGACCTATTGGGGATAATAATCTTCTCATACGGCAAATGGATACCATTGGCATCAGATCTAAGGAGCAGGTCTCTAAGAAATATTGAGCTAATATTGTTAATATTGTGCAGATAAGATGAAGTATGTTTGCTACGTGACCCTGCATGACTGTGCTGCAGAAAGGCATCCTGGGACCATGTAATAGAGATTTCATTGTATGTATAATAGCGTTAGGTAACATGCAGGTCAACTTTAGAGCAGTATTAATCCAATAAGAGAGAATGTTTAGACAGTGTCATTGTTTTCACATTTTAGCTTGCTGTCCCAGGGCATACTACCATTAGGAGTTGTTTTTGCTTCTGGGAGGGTTTTATTTTATAAAGAAAACCTATGAGTTTTGTCCTCTTTTGCTCTCGAGACCACCACGTAGGTGCCAGTTTACTGAATTTTACATTGCACAGAATGCATGTAATATATAAGATGGAAGGGAAGCCAAGTACATATTTGACATTCAGCCACAACTATTCCTGAATATCTATAGAATCCTGCGGATAAGCAATAGCCTCTTTTTAAGCACTAGTGGACTTATTTGTAAATGAATTAAAGAACGACTGTAGAAATCCAATCCTGTATATATCAATTCGTTCCAAACTGTCTTCTGCTAACAAGGTTCAGTCACCTCTCCTAGTTGGTGACTTAGCTACATAAAAATATGTATTCCCAATTTTCATCAGATAAGGAATCTCTCATACTACATCAGTGATGGCTAACATTTTTCTCGTTGTGTGCTGAAAGTGCGCAACAGCGCGCGTGTGTGCCGGCACCCATAATGCAATACACTCCACCTGCTCATACGCACACGACTCCCCCCATGTTCCCCCGGCCCCCACCTCCACTGCACATGCACGCGCAACCCCTCTACGCCCCATTTTGGGCCTAGTAGGCCTCCCTGCTGTTACAGGTGTTATGTCAGTCTTGTATGCAGCTTTATTCCTCTTTCGCATTCATCTCCATTGTTTTGTGATGCATTTCCTGCCTCTCTAGGATTTACCTCTATTTGCTCCTGTGAGGCACTTCCTGTTGTATATACTGTATTTATATTCTCGATGGCTTGTATAGCGTTTTAACTGCATTTTGATTAAAATTACTTGAAACACCTACAGCCTCCTGGGACCAAAAACAGGGTGTGTGGGGGGCCACCGCACCCGCTGTGCTCCTCCCCACCCCCCACGCATGCGCACCAGTGGCGGGTTCCTCCTGGTTCAACTCGGTTTGGCCGAGCCGGTAGAGGTGACAATATGACGTCACCGAACTGGTTCTCTTTGTTCGGGAGCTAGGCCCCCCCGCCCCCCCGCGTTATTCTAACCTTTTATTTGGCCCCACCCCCAATCTATTTGCTGCCTCCTGAGTCCCAGCTGA